>KV745377.1:0-20722 GCA_001692735.1 Lepidopterella palustris CBS 459.81
CCCCCCATCATGAGCGATGCGTCGTAGTCCTTCGTTCCCTTCCAGAAAATCTAATTCGTAAAGCGAGGCGCATTCAGACCCGTTGATGTAACTGCCGCGGATCGATGTGTAGGCCCTGCAGGTAGCGCGACAGCCTGTCGCCGCGTGAACATGCCGTCTTTTGCCATTTCCACGTGCTGATTGCCCTTGAAGGGAAGAACTATGGGTCCTGAGAATCGGTAGAATGTGACTTGGCCGATGAGGGAATCAGTTGGGCCGCCGTGACGGATTACTAGGGTGTTCGGGTTCGAGTTTGGAGGGGTAGTAGTGTGCTGTAGTTCTGCACGGAGGAGTCGATGATGGGATACGATGGAGGTCTATAAGGAACGAGTCCTACTTCCTGTTGTTTGTAAGAGGTTGACATGGTGGCACGGCTGTTGTAGCCATTGTGTCTTCGTATCTGGAGTTGCAGTTTGAGTGAAATAACTATTGGTCAATACTAGGGAAAGAGTTAATCTGAAAGGAGGTTGCTTAGTGGGAACCCATGCTTCTTAAATACCAGATGTCAGTTTCGTTGTAGACCCCGTACCTGAAGGTTAGTACGCCATGATATTAGATGGTATAGTCCTTGTCCGGTTTTCATGATCCTTAAGTCGGGCCTGCGGACCAAGTGGGTGGGCCTTGCAATTCGGAGACATGGGCTGCGAACTTCATGCTTGAAACATGGCCCCCACGAACACTGCTTAGACAGATCGTCGAGTCGTGTCTATGAAGAAGGCGATAGGCCTGGTGGTAAGGTTGGGATGAGATCCGCGGTGGTGTTTGATCCTTGGGCTTGGACAAGCCTTGGCGCTCACCAGGGTCAGTTCCGCAAGGCTAAGCCAACCGCTCTTGAGACGTAGTCAGCTTGGACGCAGTTGTACACTCAGCATGACGCAAGTCGGCATTTCTATGCGAGCATGAAAGCCCTCAGTCTAATTAAGCATAGAGTAAACGATACCCGCCTAATTTACCTTGAAGTGGCTCCGCAGGTCTAGCTTATACAAATGTAGAACGCTCAAATGCCACCAGCAACGATCTCCCGCTTCCCACCTCCAGCATCGTACACCCATATCTACCCAACCCTCTAGCTCTTTCGCCTCGGCCTATGTTAATAATTCCTCATACAACTGTATCGTACTCCGGGTTCACCCAACCCGGCATGCCCGGCCAGGCTCTTAATCTCGGTCCAAAGTCGTGCACACAAAGCCAAGGCTGGTACATAAATCGAAAAGGTGATATCCCCTGAACAATACATGTCTTCGTGTATCCCCGAGAAGAGCGCGATCTGACCCACAGTCCAATGATACGCCTTGTCAATGCTCAGACCCCATATGATAAGGCAAGCGGCACTGGCAGTTGCAGCTTGATAGGCAAGCTATAGTCTCGCCTCCGGCATTCTAACGCTTTGTTCTTCTTCGCCAGCTGAAGGGTTAGCCAGTCACTGAGGCGTCCCGAGCAGAAGATATCGGAGAATGCTGTGCTAAGTATTAGAGTGATGAAGAGAAGCCTTGGGTTTGAGGTTCGTATTTGGGCGTAGGCAGATGGAATGACAGTGATTGTCGACAAGATCCACCAGTACCACCCGAAGCAGAAGACGCAAACAGCGACGAAGACAGAATGATGTTTAAAGATTTGAATAAATCGGGGAATTAAATCCCAGGGCTTTGGGTGCCGCATTACAGGTACGGGCTTGAAATCTACGAAGGTGAGAGTCTTAGTACGCTTCAAGGATACTACTTCTACCATGCTTAGTCAGCACTGCGTTTTCTCAACATTGGCGACGCCTGAGGTACTTCTGTATGTAGACGGCATGAACTCCAGCATTTGGTTCCGAGGATATAATATCTCTGACAGAAAAGCGATTTCGTCAGAGGATGGCGGAAAAGGAGGTTGCGGTTAGCCAACTAACCCAGTAAACCAATATCAATGACCAATTCTCACAGGCCCACCTTTAACCCCTGCTGATGTTCGTACAATACGTTGTTAGTAATAGCCAAGCCCACTATCGCTCCCGGGTTGACTCCCAGACTCTGGAAGAACCGCGCAGCCATATGTTTGCGACAGTTCGAAGCCTTCGCAGCCTCGATGGCATAGACCAGTGCAATGAGAGTATTCAGTATGAGGATTACACAACGACCGTATATATCAGAGAGCAGGGACCACAGCAATGGGCCTACTGCAAGGCCCGGCATGGGAATGGCTACCGTCCAGTCGACTTGTCCAGCATCGATTCCGTACTGTGCCTGAAGCTGGGGAAATGAAGGGATGGTGGTAGTCGTGATGTAGGTAAACATAACGTAGTTAACAGAGATTAGCATTGTTTGCTTTAAATCGGACGCAAAGCTTACAGTGCCATTACTATTACTAGTATTCCACTCTTCCACAGGCTCCAATTCAACGGATCGAGAGAGTCACTCGTGGGTTAAGAATGCAGCTTATTGTAGTCTTTCGTAACCACTGCAGTGATTTCAGTTCCTCGCGCTTGGCTGTCGCTTATGGCATGATCAGCCGCTTCTGTGGGTGCCTGATCGTTCTTCACTCTTTCCTCGTCGTGATTCCGATCTCGTTTCGCGACCAAATCTTGATCGTGAAGAGTCTCCTGCAGTCCTACAACGCTCATTATGGCACTTTGGAGGCGCCTAGGGAAAGGCCACTACACTTGTATCAAGTAGAGACTCAAGGTGGCAGGGCGACAGGAACGTCCCAAACTACCAGGCATCAGCCTGCGACGTCTGTCAATCTAAGCAACAAACGCAAGTTATTTATCACAACGGAAAGATATCGACTGGGTGAAAGATAGCATGGCATGCATTAGTGCATGTGCCCTTGACATTTAAAGCCAATGAGCAGGTCTATCACTGTCAACATAAGAAGCTGATAACGAGGGTTAGGCCATATTTTCAACAGCGAACCATCACAGAGTTTCGCGCATTTGCGATAATTGGTTTAGTCAAGGCTAGAGGTTTGGTGCTCGCAGCTCGTCATTTCAACTTCCAAGGTGGTAGGTGGGACAACTTGGGAAGACCGTTGGGTGGACATCGACTTGTGATAGTGTTGAGGTACTTGGGGCCTGGTGTTTTCCAGCTGTCGCGTGGATCGGATGGAGCTGTCAATGCTTGGTCGTCGGCAAAGCTTTTGCCAAGCCCTTCTGTCAAGCGCCTGCACCGTCCATCAAGCACATTACGGCATCGAGCGGTTCATCAAGCTCCCTGCATTTTCCGGATTCCCATCCTCCCCCCGATCTTGTAACAAAATCCACCATCAAGCGGCGCATCAGTTGGTATAGCACAGATTAACCAACGCCATGTTCCTCCGGACAAGTCATTAACCCACAAAAGGTGTCCGACGCTCCGGGACTTTTCAAGTCGAAGCCACCTGCACCGCATCGTGCCGCCGAGCCTTGACTGGTGTCTGAAAAAGCTTCTGAACCGTCACGTAAAAGTTACCGAAGCCATTTAGTCAACAAAAGAGGATGCAAGCAGATAACGCTACCGCTATATTGTTGGCCCACTCATAGACATTTCTGATCGTGAGTTGTCACCCAGAATCGGGGTGACTTGCATATCTTCCTCTTGATCTAACCATGCGAACGGCTTCACCGATGGAGGAGGACGTAACTGGTACCGATAGCCATCCCGTCCCTTCGGTCTTGTCATTTCTCTTACTATCTTTGCCTCATTTTCCCTTTTGTTTAAAGCGTTATATTTCGTCTTTCAACGCGAACTTCTTCATGAATATTTTTCCGAGATCATCCAAAAGCCACACTTTTTTCGCCGTTCTTTAAATTCTCCGAACCGTCCTAGTGACGGTAAATAAATTATCTTTCCATAGTTTTACGATATTCACGAAATGGAGAGCCGGCAAGACGATACTCCCAGAGCGAAATCATGGCTGTCTAAATTTCTCAACAAATCTAAAACTTCTTCGGATTTGCCAGATGAACGTACATCACTTCTCCCAAAGCCAGATGATGAGACGGAAGCCGGCGAGACTTACGAGCTTGAAGATGGCGACAAAACTGGGACTCAATTAATCCTGGTTGAATTTTGGATACTCCTGAAAGGATCCATTCCCGTGATTTTAGCCTATACCCTACAAAACTCTCTTCAGACAGTGTCAGTATTAATCGTTGGACGACTATCTCCGGAGGCATTGGCCACGGCTGCATTCTCCTATATGTTTGCCATGGCTACTGCATGGTTAATCGCATTGGGAGGTACTACGGCGATCGATACTCTAGCCTCTGCGAGTTTCACCGGCAGCAAAAACCCCCACGATCTTGGAATTATATTGCAACGGTCCTTCATCATCCTAGCATTGTTTTATATACCAGTAGCTATTTTATGGATATGTGCCGAGCCGGTCTTCAAAGCTCTTGGACAGGAAGACTACATTGCGCGGGACTCTGCAAGATTTCTAAGCGTTCTTATTCCAGGAGGCATTGGTTACATCTATTTTGAAGCATTAAAAAAGTATCTCCAAGCCCAAGGTACGTATTTTGGCTTACTTGCGCCATCTAATGCTAAGGTATCTCATAGAAATCATGAGACCTGGAACATACGTACTCATCATTACCTCCCCGCTTAGTGCCGGGCTCAACTACCTCTTCGTCTACACCTTCAAGATCGGTCTTCTAGGCGCTCCAATCGCAACCGGCATATCATATTGGGTGTCCTTTCTGCTTTTGCTTGCCTACACATATTTTGTTGATGGCTCGCAATGTTGGGGCGGTTGGAGTCGGAAATGTCTGCAAAACATGGGCACGTTCGCACGTCTGGCAGTGCTGGGTGTCGTACACGTTGGAACTGAATGGTGGGCGTTTGAGATTGTGGCACTTGCTGCTGGCAAACTTGGAACGATACCTCTGGCAGCGCAGAGCGTTATCATGACCACAGACCAGGTTATGAACACGATTCCGTTTGGTGTGGGCGTGGCTACTAGCGCGCGAGTTGGCAATCTTCTCGGAGCTCGAAATGCCAAGGGCGCTGCGAGGGCGTCAAACACAGCTGCCTGGCTAAGCATGATCCTCGGTGCATTTGTCCTTGCTGTTCTCATGGGAGTCAAGGACTTTTATGCCAAAATCTTCAACGACGATGTTCGAGTCATCAAACTTACCGCGGAGGTTATGCCATATGTCGCACTCTTCCAAATAGCAGACGGCTTGAACGGCAGCTGTGGAGGAGCACTGAGGGGCATGGGCAGGCAGCATATTGGCGCTGCCGTTAACATCATCAGTTACTACTGCGGTGCGCTGCCACTTGGAATCTATATGGCCTTCCATGGCTGGGGCTTGGCAGGTCTGTGGGTGGGACAATGCATCGCTCTCTACATTGTAGGCTTCATGGAGTGGGCAATTGTCGCTTGGAGCAACTGGGAGTATCAAGTGAAGAAGGCCTTTGACCGGATGGATCACGACGACAGGGCGGAGATTGGAGAGTCAGAGCCCGCCGACGTCAATGGTGCTCACTAAAAAAAAAAAAGAAAGAAAACGAAAAAGAAAAGAAAAGAAAAAGAGTTACGACGTTTATGTATGATGATTTTATATTGTAGAAACGTATCTTGTAAATTTTGACCTTCGAGTTTGCTCTGCCGACTGTAGAAAATGATAGAGGATATCTACGGCTCAATTTTATTGTCTGAAATCGATCTCCATGCCTCTCACCGATCACTCAGCTTCAAGGAGCCGCGATCTGCACTTCCCCACGAACCCACAGCCCAATTTTGTCGTCGGATCACAAATGGAATATCTACCGAAAAGCCGTCCAGTTGCAGCAATCTCACCACCGCTGTGGACAACGAAGCAGAAGCTTATCACCGAGTCCAGATAGGCCACGCTGTCCGCCATCAATTGCCTCAGCTTAAGGCACTGATCTCCAAAACGGCTTCTGAGTGCAAGGTCGGTCTTACGAGATACAAAAGCCGTTTGCATTGGCGATACGTAAGAGCTGTCAATCGTTACAAGCGGTAATTTCGGTCGGAATGTAGCCTCCAGCAGCCACGGCTGATAAGCATGGCAATAAGTTTGCTGAGTTTTGGTGTTGCGTAACTTGAGGGAGACGTTGCCATTGGAGGGGGTGGAGGGAAGTCCGTCATCATCGGCAGTGTGCGCACGGTTCAGGCCACAGGCTTCTCGGCGGGGCAGGCGTTTTCTCTTACACTCCACATCACCACTATCCACCATTATCGATCACGCCGAGGGATGCAGGACTGCTGCAAGTCTGACCAATTGGGTATGACAGAGGCATCATGCAGCAGCTTACCCTTGCTAGGATAGCTTCGAGCTGTTTACCTAACAGGAACAGGTCAAGATGTGTCTGCGATGCTATAATAATTTTGCTACTTCCACCCTCCCCCGTTATCTGATGTCTTTCTCGTGTATCTTCGTTTCCTGTCATTCTGGCTGCTTCTGAGGTGTAATTGGGATCGATTACCAGCAAAATGAAGGTCATTAGTGCCTTCGCTGCTCTTGCGGCTATTGTAGCTGCTCACGGAGACCATGAACATGACCAAGCCCCCATTCAGGGACCCCACAAGGGCTTGTGGTATAACACGCTTCCTGGTGATGGCGGCACTCAAGTTAGTCCTCCATTGTGGCGACCAGGTCGTCCGTAGTATCTTAATTGACCACTCAATCTAGGCGGACTCGGTCTTCTCCGGCATCTCTACATTTGGACGCATTCAATACCACCCGTGCCTCGCGAGCGAGCACCACAAGTACGACATCGCCTTCATCGGTACGTCGCTTCTCATGACTCTAGCGTCCGAATTACAGCAACTAACCGTATAACAGGCGCGCCTTTTGACACTGGCACCTCCTACCGCCCAGGTGCCCGTTTTGGGCCCAGCGGCATCAGACAAGGTTCTCGCCGCTTAAATCTCTAGTATGTCTGCTCAAGCAAGTACATGCTTACCTATTCCTGCGTGGTGGGCGTAAAGGCTCACGCAAGGTTCGTTTCAGCGGCGGCTACAATGTGCCTTTGGATGCGAATCCGTTTAACAGCTGGGCGAAAGTCATTGATTGCGGCGATATTCCAGTGACATCGTAAGCTTCGAAATTTCAGTCACCTTACATAAAATATCTGCATTTTGGCTGCACTTTTTAGATGAATTCCTTGGGGCTATTGGGGTTCCAGACTCACTTCTCTAATCGTTACAAAGGTACGACAATGCATTTGCCCTCCTTCAGATTGAAGAAGGCCATAATGCGATCCTCTCCCGCGCGCCTTTCACGGATGCCAAAAAGCCCGGTCCCTCAAAGAAAGGCAAAACGCTCCCTCGCGTGATCACCCTCGGCGGAGACCACACAATTACTCTCCCCCTGCTGCGGAGCGTCAATCGAGAATACGGACCCGTCAGTGTCATTCACTTCGACAGCCATCTGTAAGCTCCCCTGTCTGAAATATTCACTCCCGGAAAATCCCTGTACTCGCTTTAACGACCCACAGCGACACCTGGAAACCCAAAGTCTTTGGCGGCGCGCCTAGCCTCCAAGCATCCATAAACCACGGCACATACTTCTTCCACGCCTCGCAGGAAGGCCTCCTTGCCAATGACTCCAACATCCACGCTGGGATCCGCACGACTCTCTCAGGACCCTCCGATTACGAAAACGACGGCTATTGCGGCTTCGAGATTGTCGAAGCCCGAGAAATCGACACCATTGGCACCGCGGGAATTATTAAGAAGATCAGGGAGAGAGTGGGGACGAAGAAACCGGTGTATCTGAGTATCGATATCGATACTTTAGATCCGGCATGTAAGTTGCTGCGCTTACCCTACTTAGTGTTTCATCGGGGTTGTTTTATTAATGAGGGGTTCTAGTCGCCCCTGCAACAGGAACCCCAGAAACCGGCGGTTGGTCCACTCGCGAACTCCGCACCATCATCCGCGGCCTCGAAGGCATCAACATCATCGCGACCGATATCGTTGAGGTGGCGCCTGCGTATGACACCAATGCTGAACTGACGACTATGGCGGCGGCCGATGTGTTGTACGAGGTTATGACGCTGATGGTGAAGCGGGGGCCATTGAGTATGACCGTCGGTGATGAGGAAGAGGAGGCACTAGCTGGCGGGGAGTTGAAGGCGTGAGGGGAATGAAGCGGTATTGTATGGAAGGGTCGACGAAGAGGAAAGCGGGGAATCTGTGGAGTGGCAGTGTTTTAGAGCTTTGGGAGGTGCGATTGAGAGGGTGAGTTAGGTAAAGTACAATTTGACTACCTAGTGCCACCAAATTTAGCGGTATGCAGCAGCCTCAAAACAACCTTTTCTTTCTTTTATACACACTCCACCCTCGAATTCACGGTTGCAAATCAATTCTCGCACTCTGCACTCGACGCTTGACAGTTTTGCTCGAAATCAGAATGGCCGCAAAAAAAAAGGTTAGATACGTACAGGTTCCCACATAGAGCCCGGCCTTTGGGGAATTCGCCACAGTTATCCACAAACCCTTTTTCACGGCAGATTCTCTGGTATTTAAGTACAATATTCATTTTCCGGCGAACAAGACCACGAACCCAACTCGCAGACTTTTATAATCAAATCCGTTCCTCAATTATCAAAGAGATGCAGTCCCCAGATAACCCCACCAGCAAAACGCTCGCCCGCCAAAGCATTAACGACCAGCGACCAGGAATTTGACCCCTCAAACCCCACTGCACCCGTCCCACTCACATCTCCACCCCCCAACAACAAGCAACATCACTCGCACACAAACCCCTCCTCCTAGCCCCTCCACTTAGCCAGCACACCCTGGCGCCGACAACGACGGACCTGACATAAGTCTCCACAGCCTCCTCCGCCGCATCTGCACCTCCATATCAGCCGCCAATCCCGTCTCACCCATCAGTAACATCACTCCAAAGCTTCAAAGCTTCACCTCGACACTGAAGACGTCTACACGACCCTGGAATCCAGCAGAGCCGTATCGGGAGCGGCCGAAGATCCACCATTCGTCAGCGAATAGTGCCGTTGCGTGCGATGGGTTTTGGGGGCGCGGTGTTTCGACGTTGCTACGGAGGAGATTGTGCCGGGGCCGAAGGACTGTGAGTGTTTTTTGATGCTGGGTCCGGGCTTCGAGAGCCGGATTGGACAGGCGGCTGCCTGACTTTTGGGGTAAGCAAGTACGGAAGGTTCGGGAGGACTGGGAGATCTGCTTCCTCGCCCTTGCTGCGGCGGGATGTTGCAACTCTGTTTTGGAGAATTGTCGAGGAAATAGGATTCGCTCTGGATGGACAATCGGGTTCTTTTTGACGCAGCTCCGAGAGGTCCCCGACCCGAAGCGGAATTGAGCATCACTCGGATAAAGTCCAGATCCAAAGGTTCTTTTTTTTTTTTTTTTTTCACTTAAACTAATGCCGAAATAGCGCATGAGTAGAGACGTCCCTTAGATGAACGGTGATCGAACATCATTCTCAACATTACCAAATATATAAACAAAACAATCAGAGTCCAGCAGCGTCTCTTTCCAACTTTCTATCCTCACATGGACTAAAGACAATGCTTATTAACATCGAATCTGCACAACGAACACATGCGATTAATAAATGTGCCACAAAGATAACGCCAGCTAGCATTCATAACTGCCTTCCGAAGAAGAGTCACCAGCCCGCTCCATCCCATCCTATTTCCATTCCCGAAAGCGTATAATCCTCGGGGGTATCTAGAAAGGTGTGGAAAGAAATTAAAAGAGAGACCGGCAGAAAAACACTAGATAAGACGCCATGCAAGTAAAAGAAACCCACCCAAGGCCGTAAGATCATCATCACCCTAAAGGTAGAAACACAGGTGTTGTAGAAAACTCTTACAAAAGGAGATGACTTTTTGCGGGGCCTTTGCTAAGGCCCGGGACACCCGGAATCAGATGGGTGTGGAATGTAACTGATTAAGTCGAAATGTAGTTCGCCCACGAGGCACGATCAGATGGGACAGGAGAAGTTCGATGTGACGAGCGACATGAGTTTCGGCCACTTGGATTTCTCGAGTTCTGGGATAGGTTAGTCGATGGTTTAAATGGCTAGGGGGATTGAGAATATGAGACACGAACTCTTTATCCGCGCTTCCATATCCACTTTTGCGCGATCCATTTCCTCTGCATCTATAGAATGTTGGTGGCAAAGTGGCCCGGAGCCACGAGGCTGGTTCGTTTTCTCCCTCTCTTTCTTCTTCGACTCCTCCGACGGCGGCGCCGGTGGGATGTTGTTTCGGACCTGAGTGAAATGAACGTAAGGCTTCAGTCCCAAGATCTTCATCGCATGGCCAAACCGCTGCCGCTGTTTCTCGCTAATGATGAGGCTGGCGGGATCAATCAAGGAGCTCATGACCGTAGCGGAATCGATGCCGCCGTCTTCACCGGTATAGAGATCGTGGCATGTGAATTCATCCGAAGCCCGCTCGTTCAGTAGTGTTAAATAGCAGATCGTAGTCTTTGGCGGATCGTCATAGCCGAGATCGAAATCCTGCTTCATAAACTTCATCTGCTTGGACTTGATTCTCTGGTGAGAGATGACGGCTTTCAGGCCGAAGTCTGATTCCAATATCTAGTCGAACGGGTGAGCAACACATGTTCATGAAACGCAAAGTATGACAAGAGCTTGAGTCACCCCGACTCACCTTATCATACTGGGAAAACTTCCCTCGTTTAGGAGCCGTGGTATCGGCGTGCTGACAGACTCTCACCTGCCAATCAGTCCTCCGACTCCAATGAACCTCGAAGCGGCTATCAGACTCCATCATCATTGAGTACACACCCTTGTCAACCAGTTCCATATCGTCTGAATCTAAGCTATTTTCCGTAGCGTCCGACTCCGAATCCACTGAATCGGCATCCTCTCCAGCTTCGGGATCTGAGTCTGAATCACCACATTCTCCACAAGGGCAAGCCCTGGCCCTGCGCCTCCCTCGTGAACCTAAAGCTTCCACATCAAGCATGATTTCTTCCATGAACATATCAATCTCTTCTGGTTCGAAGTGGTCCCGAAGGTCACATCGGCCCTCGAAGCAGGCAAAATCCTGGTCCCAGTCGTCGAACGCTGTCGCCCGCCGCGGCACTTGCAGCTCTTCTTCGATCATGGCAATAAGTTCTTGCGGCAGCTTGTTGATGTGGACGTCTGGTCCTTGGCCGAAGCGGTTGCATAATCGCAGTGCGTCGATCACGGGTTTTGTTTCGACGTAGGCTTGAAGATGTGGCCCGAGCTCCATGACATTGATGGGAACTCCCCATGTCACGCCAGCACTGGTCTGAGTCGTGGGCCCTCCGTGGAAGCACATGGAGGGCGGATGGTGAAGTGATTTCGATTCAAATGATTGATTTCGAGTTCCAGCCGGTTATTTAACGGATGCTCCGGAGTAGGGCTAGGTAGTTGAGGGAAACGAAAAGGAAACTGCAGGACAATCGCGGCAAGGCGATGCCAAGACGGTGTTCCGCCGCCAGAACACTTATTCCAAAGGCAAGCAAGTAAGTTACTCTTCCTTAAAGGGGGCGGAGATGGAGATGACGATGATGGATTCGTGGTGTTGGAGAGCGCATGAGGCATTGTGCGCGGCCAGAAAGGCCATGGTGTGCTGAGGTAAGAGTTCTAGCGTGAACATCATTCGTGAATCGCGGGATCACGGGATCTGATCCAATCTATTACAGCTCTTTCGCGCAATACATGTGGCTTGCACCTCGCCACCGCCCCCCAGTTCCAGCCACCCCGCATAGGGGTGGCCGCCATCTCATACCAATTCGACTGCCCATATTGGGAAAGAATCAACTTAATTAACTTTAAACATGCTATCCTGACGGTGCAAAGAACTGTTCTATAGGCTACTCGTTCCGCCGCACCCATTACTCACGCCGCCGTTTTAAGACCCGTCGCAGTCCTCGCACATGACTGTGTAAACTTGATATCGTAGTGTAGGGAGGTTAGCGGCAAGGATACCGTGAGTTGAGAAGAAAGTAGACCGAATAAATTAAGGTCGGAGTACGGAGCGGTGGTAGGAGAGGCGGTCACGGGTTGATAAGAGAGTGAGATGAGGTAAGGTGAATATGGAAGATAACCCGGCAATTCTTGGGACTCGAACGCGCGCGAGAAGGTAGACGTGGATGAATTTACGCGCAGGCTGTATTTCGAGGTCTGCCCCAGTCGTTGAGGCCCTCCACTGCCTATATAGCCCTTCACAAACTTCCCACGAGATGCCAGGCGTAATTCTCGCGCAGACAAAGAAACGTGAAGCGGAATAGGCATGTTGAGCTCTAGGCTCCCTCAAGTACTGTATTTTGAGGTTTGTCTCAGTGCTTGAAGTCCTTCACTGTATATTTGGGGCATGCTAAACGGAATTTGCCCAAGACGCCTTGAATAGCTTCAGTACGCCCGGTGATCCAGTTAGGATAATATTCGGAGGTCTAAGGAAAGGGTGTATTAACTACCTATTTAGAGTATCCTCCAATCTCCGACAACGGAACTCTCCCACAACCTATACAACCCATGTACAAGGGGCTTTCGCTGCCTTCGAATGGCCGCAACGGCCTGGGTCTTGAGTCCATAAACAGTTGTCAGTCTTACAGAGATCGAAAATGCGGCTAAGGGAGAAAGACTGACGGGAAGTAGCGAGAGGAAACAGCGATGAGTTAGCCATTCAGAGTTCTGGAGCTCTTAAAACGTTGCAGTTAGCACACGCATGGAAGATGTTACTTTCCGGTGCGCGAAGAGGCCTTCGAAACAGCCAGGAAACACACACTCTTTCTACCTCCTCCATAATATATCTCTAGACGATATACCCCTCACCCCTCTCCTCAAACCTTTCCGCTTCCCCCGGAAGATTCTTCAGCCTATCCAAAAAAAAAAAAAATCTTGCATGATCCTTCGGTTCCGCCACCCTCGCTCCCTTATTCAACAGATGCCGCTTCCACCCGGCCGCCCCCTCCGGCGCATTCACATTCGCAGAAAGCGTACTCAACAGCTGCGTGAAATGGACCTCCGGCTCCACGCCCAGCATCCTCATCGCGCGAGGGAACCTCGCCTTTTGCTTCTCCGAGATCGTTAGGGCTGAAAGGTATACGAAGATACTCATGGTCGTGTCGCGGTAGAGATGGTTTGCGCTATCCCTATCATTGGCCACATCGTCGCGGTTTTGTTTGGTGATGGAAGCGGGCAGGATCAAGTAGCAAATCTTTGTTTCGACAGGCTGGCAGGTTTTAGTATTATTTAGGGATTCGCGATACTGGAATGCGGTGGTGGGAGATGTATGCATTCGGGCCGAAATCCGAGACGAGGATCTGGATAAAAAAAGTTGCGATTAGCTGCGTTCACAGATACAAGGACTAATGCTTACCGTGTCAAAAGTGCAGAAATGGCCTGAATCCCCTCCCGATTATCTGCGAAGCGTTGCTTCTATCGGAGTGTGCTTTGAAGGTGCACCTCTTTAAGAGCCTCACCTTCCTCAATAATGGCAGTCGCCGTCACGTTAATCTAGCTCTTCCATCTCCAATAAGTCCGCAGGCGGGTCCTCCCTCAACAAATCATCAGCCATATCTTCAAACCCCGCCGTCTCTTTCCCAGGAAAGTGATCCACGGGATCAAAGTCGTCTTCAAGACAACGGAATTCCGCTCCCCAAATGGCAATAGAATAAGTGATCGTGAAGCCCAAGTACTAACTCTTCTTGGTCATCGTGATCAGCTCCCTTCGCAGCTGCATGCAGATTGGCGGACACATTGTGAGTCGAATATTACGTCTAAAGATTAGGTCTGAAGTATTACAAAGAGGAATGAAGAGTGTGTGATGGTTCTGCCTGCTGGGTTTTGTTTAGTATAGGCTAGCTAGAATAAAGAGGCTGAAGCGAGCAAGTAACGAATATCTACTTGGATCCATCACGCATTTACCGCGAATCACTGTCTTGCAGCTTGTCTGGGATTTTGAGTGAAACGATTCATCACTATGGTTTCGTCGCCAACTGCCGGTTGCTGGTATTATTCATATCTCCCGACCATTCTTAGATGATCGAAGGGTTCCGATCAATAGTACCTTAAGATAAAAACTGACAAGCCACCTGCAGCGCGTCTCGGCACTGTCGTCGTTCTCACTTAATCAGAGATATCCAATTCCGCGTAGCTAGCCTTTGTAACACTTGCGCTCTTCTTCGCCGGAGCCGCGTCTCTCCTCTTCGCAATAGGCCTTGCAGCATGACCACCGTCAGTTAGATCGCTCGAAGCTGTCACAGCGTCCTCCGCGTCAAAGGTAGAAGGAGTGGGAACTTCTTTCGAGGTGTCTTCTTTCCGCTCACTATCTTCTTACTAGCAGAGCGTCTCGATGGCGTAACTTTGATACTATCACGGTTGGCACTATGCGCCATGACGGCTGCTTCAGCGGCTTTTATTTTCTTGGCTGGAGTCATCTTCATATTTTCTTACCCATTGTCTTCTTTCTTCGCGATGACTCTTTTAACAGGTCGCAACGACTCCTCTATTCCTGGTTGCCAATAGACCCTGCCTTAAGGCCCACCCATTCCCACCTGCTCCTCAGGAATCATTGTAAGTCCGTTTTCCTCAATATCTTCCAGAGTCTCGTCCGAAATTTCTAGTTCATATTCCACTTTGCCCTTTTAACTTTTCCTTTTCGATGTCTTTTTGGCAGGCGCTTTCAAGGGCTTGTTGCCATCGTTCCTGACAGTGGAATAATATCGCTAAAGGTTTTGAACCTAGATGGCTTGATCGTCCTCATTAATTCGAAATCTGCTTGTTCTTTATCCTTGGCTTCAATCATTCAATCCACCTTGTTTGCGTATAGAGGCAGCGGTGCTACCTGGGACTTTACTCTCTCCGCTGCCTATCAGTGATGGCAGGAGTGGGCTCAAAATAATGTGTTCTCTGTTTCATTCCTCTCCGCTTCCACGTCTCCGTGATTGCAGGGGGAAAGCTGCATGATATCCTATGTACCGTCTCGGACCTTATCCGAGTTGAATATGATATTGTGATGATAGAAATCAAGCACAAGAGTAATGTTCAATTCCTGACAAACAGGCAAAAGGCCACGTACAGACCAGCTAACGTCGTCGGTCTCGAGAACGAACCGGTTATTGACAGACTTGGAAGAGCCTAGCGTAGTATTCGCGGAAGCGATCTAATGTTGCTGCTTTGTCACCAAAGACACCACCCACATGTAAGATCATGACAGCGTTACGGTCTTGTTGTGGCGGAAGTCGGATAAGCGAAAGCACCTCACAATGGTAGTCGAGATCGCGGATCGAACTGTCGATCACTTACTTCCGAGGAGAACCAAGTTGAGTGAACTGTTATCTCTCAGCTGCCTTCTACAGTTGAGCGTACATCTGCAATATGCTGTATACTGGGTATGGTGTAATACCTACTTGCCTAGGATGTGTCGACACTCGATGCCCTAACTCTGCAGTCGCCTTCCCTACGTTGACCAGTGTCTCCACAGCAAAGGCGCAAGCCCGAACCCATTCTCCCCATGGCTGGCAAACGGGAACATTTCGGTGTTCAACCGCATAAACCTGTTACCGTACCTGTCATTCCACTGGAGCCTCTTTGTGATATCTCGTGCATTGGCGAGCCCAAGTTCCTCAACATATCGCTGCCCCCGGATAGTATCGGCTAGCTAATCCTTATCCAGTCGGTTCTTGGCGGGATGTTCAGGCCGGGGACGTTTAGCGGATATCGATGTTCGAGAATAGAAGCATTGCGGCAGGTGCGGGAGCTGAATACTGGAGCATTTTAGTTGCGGAGGTAAATGTTTGAGACAGGCCTAGCAGAGTGAGATGGACGATTAGTTCCACTATCCTTGCTACAATCCAACAACTTTCGCGTGATGGTGCAACTCACATCGCCTAATCTTCCCTTCTATAGCCTGGGGAAGATAATCACTGTTCACAGAAACGATGGTCTCGACAAGGCCTGTCTTACCTCTTCCTCATCTGCCTCTTCTTCGCCTTCACCTTCAAGATCTGCCCCCACGGCATGTTCGCCCGGCGCTTTGGGAACCTGCTCCTTGGTCTCACCATTGACCACCTCCCCGCCGATTGTTCTTTTTTCACATGCTTCGGCATAGCAGCAGAAGCCGATTTGCTCTTCTTTGGCGAAGGCTCCAATTATGGAACATCAGACAGTGCCGAGTCTGAGCGCTCAAACCCATCCACGGCAACGGGTGCAATTACCGTATTTACGTCTCCGTCTAGCGGCGGCCGTAAGGCAGACGCGCTGTCGATTATTGAGGGGTTGACAACGGGATTGACGGTTGTGTTGGTTACTCCGCGCCTCGAGGTTGGTCTAGTAGGTGCAAGTGGCTTCGGAGCTGCTATATTAGGAGGTAGGGGCACGGGCGTTGTGCTCTTCAAGGCAGGTGGATATGGTGGTAAGGCTTGGACATCAAGAGCTGAGGCGGCGGCGGAACACTTGCGTGAGGCCATTGTCGGCAAAGATAGTATGGAATTGAGACCGCTCGACCGTGTGTGCCCTAATCTGCAGAAGCCGGCGTGTGAGCTTGTGGAAACAAAGCGAAGTATTCAATCACGGAGGCTGGCGGGAAGGAAATGAGGGTAGGGGATGACCAATGTAGCGACACGTCAATAGTATGACATTGAGAGCGACTACGCCAAGCATCGCAAAGTCGATGGTGATGATGATAATTTCCCCTTGGTGTTTGATGGTGGCAGTCTGGTGGCATTCTGGTGGCATTCTGGTGGCATTCTGGTGGCATTCTGGTAGCATTCTGGAAGGCTGTTTTGATCGGATCTGCGTTGAGGCAATCGCGTTTCGGCTTGGCGAGAGGCAGATCGATCCCTCTCCTGAAAGATACCACCCCTGCGTCACGGAAGGCCCTGCATGTTTGTGCCTGACATATTAGGCGTTAGCCGCTGTAACAACCGGCGCAATCCGGGTCTCTTCCGACTTCAGAGGACCGTGCTGTCACTGCAATGTCCTCGAAGTCCGGCAGGGAGGAAATAATCGTGGCCAGAACCTCGTACTCCCATACAGGCGTGCGGGATATGAATTTCATGCTGAGAGGGCGCACAACCCATCCGATGATTCCGTCTCATGGATTGCAATGGTGGTGGCAAAGGAAACGCAGTGCGCAAGGTTGAACCTTCGCCATCGACCTTAATAGAAGAGATATCAGCATAATACGAAGCGACGCCTGGCATGCACGCTATACGGGGTTGCCCAAATGCCTTCTCCCACGCCAAGAAGGAAAGGCCTACCGAAAGCAGAAAGCTGTGCACTCTGAAACAAACAGTAGGGGAGGAGTTGCTTATGATCTGCCCTCAGCGCTTCAATATGCTGACATGCGCAAGGCTGTGGCACAGAAAGGAACTAAGGCAGAGAAGATTTTGACAAACTGGGCCATTGCTTAGTCGCGCGTTAATTTTTGAATGCGTTAGATATGCTATGTAGAGATTCCAAACCGTTCCATGCCCGTAATACCATGCCCGTAATACCCAGATGCTAGTACAAGTCCGCAGCAAGAAACCAAAACCCTATATGCGCAATAAGATGAGAGACTCCTCATCACGATGCCATGCGATCGTAAAACCAAATGCCAAAATGATCCAAGCCGTTCCAAATGTCCCGTTGTCTTTTCTCGAGGAGTTTTGCGTTTCCAGCCCTCTTGCAGAACCCTGCCAAGATTAATGGCAACCCTGAATGACGTTAGATCATGATGTACTCTCCATCAACGCGATCCATTGCCTTTCTCCACCTGAAAGCTTGCGCTCCAGGCATCTCCTGGACCTGACCTTCTGATCTCTCATCGTTTTCAGTCCAAACACGTTCCAAGACCTCCAAGCCACTTAAGTTATTAAAGAACCCACTCTCCCTCTGTATCTCCATACACCTCTGTCTGACAATAGCTCTATGTTGATCATCCACACACTCAGTCCCCGTGATAAATAGAGGCCAAAGCAAGAACTTATTGACGCAACTGGTGACACCAATCTGTGAAATATGATACAGTCCCTGCGCCACTAGGTTCTGAAAGTTCAGTGCGCTTGACGGCAGCGTTGGATGTGCAAGACGCTCTGTGTACAAAAGGGCCGAGTACCGAAAGCTCTCACTGATGTGTAGTAGCGCGGCTTGTGCCGGGGAGAGCGCCAAAGTGGAAGACGCTGCACCACAGGACGGCGCAGACGGCAGAGGCAACCCCCCAGCAGAGTCGAGCTCCCACTCTTGAAGTCGAGTGCGGATTTCGTGCCATTCGGTCCAGAAGGCAGTCCGCTGGTCGTCCACAACCGGAGATGGTCCGGGATCAAAGGAGGGTGACGAGTGGCTGGCAGGGCCTGTAACTGGGGTGCCCCATCCGTTCCCATCGATTTGCTCGTAGTGAAGAGAATAATAATCCTTCGTGCGCGCAATTTGAGGAGTCGGGCGTGGCGTTGTGTTGCGGCCCGGATCAAGCTCGCGTACAGGGCGGTTTTGGCTGAGCAGATTCAATCTTCCTAGTCGTGCGATGAGCTTGAACAGCCGGCCTTCGCAACCTGCCAAATGCTCTAGAGCGCCAAGATCTGCAGACAGATTAAGCATGTCGAGCGAGTCTCCTTGCATCTGAGTCTCGCGGTCATTGACTGTGCTTGTCATAACGTCGAACCACGTAAAGAAGACTTCAATCCACCCAACGAAATTTGACTCGACACTACGATCGCGCATGCCGAGGAGCTTTTGCACGCCAGCTAATTGAGTTTTGAATTTTGAAAAGCCGCTGTCGCAGACGTGGAAAAGGCAAAGAATGAGGAGTGTTGCAAGGACTGAGTCATCTTTTGCGCTCGTAGGGTCGGCAAGCTGCGAGTTGAGGAAAGCAATCGAGGTGGCTTTGTAGCGTTGCTCTTCTGGAGTAGGTTCGCCCTGCATTTCGCGGAGTTCCTGAGTAGTCATCTGCGAGTAAGCGTGATCCGGTAGAACTGGAGAAGTCCCCATTTTTTGTTGAAAGCCTAGTCGGCGCGTTTCGGTGCCATCTCTCATGCGGATGTTGTTGGTCGAGAGAGCGGCAATCGCATTTCTCAGACCCTCACTCCTCATCGCAAGATGCATCACGTGCATCCTGTAAGGATTCGTGGGGCCGTCAAAAGCCACGAGAACCGGGCATATAAACTTGTCGTAGTAATCCAGCAGGTATTGCATCCGCGGGGAAAGGTGCGAAGCGGGAGAAAGGTAGAGACTCTGAGGAATGGAAGTAGTGAGCTCGGATACGTCTGCAGACACCACACCGGAACCAGTGGAAGACATACCCTCCGTGGGCAAGTATGCGTAACCTGGATGAGATAATCCATGAACGCCTGCACCAACGTCCCCCTCGTAAAACACTTCCGAGAAACTGGAAGGCCCATAAGAACTAGGCGGAATCGAATTAATCTCAACGTAGTCGTGATTGCTTTGGTCGGAGCTTATGCTGGAGCTCATGTCGTCTGTCGTAGGGTACGAGCGAGGGGCTTCGTGGTAGACAAGATTTTCGCTGGAGCTCATTGGTGTGTGCTCATGGAGTAAAAAGCCATGATATGGAGGAATGGATGACTCCGCAAAAGGAAAGTCGTCTGGAGTCTGAGGATATTCGCCTGGCGAGGGATAGTCGCTGTCGCTGTAGGCACTTAGGGAGCCAGTAGAGGCAGACATGCCCGTCTCTTCGTAGGAGGCTGCTAGAGATGTGTGTAATCTCTGCAGTGGGCCCCTGTGAAGATGTGCCCGGCTCAATTTGCCTGAATTCGAATGGTAGCCATCCATTTGATCCGCATACCCGGGAACATGCCATCCCAAATGCGACGTTGTCGGCGATGGAATTGGTATGGGACTCGTAGCATCCAGGTTCATGAACTCCTGCGGTGCTGAATATGAGCTGGGGCTCGCTGGCGACTGGGATCGGAAATCGAGGTTTCGTTGAAGGCCAGCTTTTGAAGCTGTCTGGCGGGCGTTTGAAGTTGTTTGCGTCTTTGAATCCCGCGCGTTGCTCGTTTGTGACGGCGATTTAGGCACAGGGCACGACATACCCCGAAGCTTCCCTCGACTTGCAACTCCAACTCCCCAAGTCAGTGTCGTTCGGTAGCCAGCGCAGTCCTTTCCTATTTCAATGCATTGGCCGCAGTAGGGTCGTTTGCGGTCACATTTCACTTGACGTTTCCGACAGGCGTGGCAGTCCTCGGCCGCGCCTGTAGCGGGAGCTCTCCTACGGCGCTTTCGTGGAGCAGTGGAAGCCGTTGAAGCAGTAGTAGCAGCATTCTCCGAGGCGGGAGGGTCGACAGCACGAGTGACAGATGACGACACGGCCATGATGTAAAGCAGTAGATGTTTGTAAAACTAGAGTATCAGAGAAGGAACGGAGAAGGAACGGAGAAGGAGCGGAGAATGGCGAAGCGTGTGTAAGAGAATAAACAAAGAAGGAGGGGCAGTCTCAATGGAGAAGTGGAAGGCGCGTTAAGGTGGGCATTATTTAGGTGTGGAGTTTGGTAGCTTTGAGTTCAGATAAGATCAAGGCTAGGGACAAGGGGAGTTAATATGCCAAGGGGTTGCATCCAAGATACCGCGGCAGGATGCACGTTCGATATTAAAGGCACTGGTCGAAAGATGGTCGTCAGGGAGAGCGAACGCACCTGGGAGAGCACTTGCGAAGGGCGACGAGGAAGTCCGCATATACTAAGCGTTCCCTGCGAGGCTCCTGCTGTGGCGTGAAAGACGTGAAAGGCGCCTTGGGGCTCCAGAAGGGAGAGTCGACGCAAATCCATC
>KV745378.1:0-20696 GCA_001692735.1 Lepidopterella palustris CBS 459.81
TGGAATCCCTGGTATCGACGTAGATGGACATATCAAGAATCTCTCTTTTCCAGACGGCGCCTATACTTCGGTTCATCTGGTGTGCATTGGCATTGTGTTGAACTGGCACGGATCTACAGTGGCCTAGTGTTGAACTCGTTAGGAGCTTCTAGTAGGTTCTATGCCTCGTATTTGTAATCGTCTTTTACCACTTCTTCTAGAACGTTCTCTACCATATTCTCTTAGTATATATAGCTTCTGCTTTCCATAGAAACAATACAAGGAAGACAATTTGGAACTCCCGAACCAAACTGCTCGGGCAGTTCTACACATTGTGCCTGCTCAGTTCATCAGGAGGACCTGGGAATAAACGCCTTTGCGAAAATAACCAATCCCATAACGGGCATTTGTGAAGCTGCCAGTTCCACCATCAACAGCGATGCCTCCATTTTCAGTATTCCTTAGCCGCACATTGGACACTATCAAACCATTGTTACTACATTCAACAAACGGCCGCTTACGTACGATGCGGACATTCTGCCTGCTTTTGCGGGTATTGCGGGCACACTTAGTCTGACTTTCGGCAGTTTCCTTTGTGGGCTACCAGAGAGTTTTTTTGACATCGCCCTTCTATGGCACCCACAAAATAGCTTGAGGCACAGGCCATCACCCAGCCAAACGAAATGCAGCAACTTGATGCCTAGTTGGTCTTGGGCGGGCTGGCAAGGCGACGTTGTATGGTCGACACTGGATGCTGGACTTGACCATGTTCATCGCAGTTCTCGAGCTAGACGTACGACCTCACAGGTCGTGTACCCAATTGTCCGATGGTACAATTTGGAAGGGCCGGATAGGCAGAGACGGCCCATTTCAAATTCATGGGCACAACATCGGGGCTTCATGCTAAACGATATAAACGAACTGCCAAATGGTTGGAAAATGGCCAGTCTTGAGCAACCACGAAGCTTCAATGGGTGGTTCTGGGTATATGAGAATCCGCCTTGGCACCGAGATCGCAAATTACCTGATCCAACATCAGCCAGCACAGGAACTAGAGATGAGTTGGCTCTGCTCCGAGAAGCCAAATCGAAATTCTGTTATGAGCACTAGAGCGACTCAGCTACCGAATTCTGGTATCCTTTACCCATTGCTGAAAAGGATTGCATTTCCCAATTGGACCCAACTGGTTATATCTCATGTAAGACCGATCGTGCTTGGCTACTGTGCAGTGATTGGTTTCCATTTGTTAGCAACGGTTGTTCCATTTCCTTGTCTGATGATAATGGCACGTGGGCTGGCATACTGACTCTGCACCCAAGTCGAGACGAATACGTAGCTTGGAATCAGAAGCGGCGAGCTACTCTGGGACTTCCAGCTCCAGGGAGCAAAAATCAGGTCGAAAATCTCGAAGTCTCCTGAAATTGGGCATAGGTTTGAGCTGATTGCCATTTCCATGGGTTGCGTATACTTTAAAGATTCAGACCAAAACTTAGGTAGACTTCCTGAGTGGTATCTTAATGACTTCCCGGAAGACCTTACCTACTACGAATTCTTCAACGTGTTATGGATTGTCTGGGATGGAGTAGTCGCGACTCGTCGGGGTATTGGGCGAGTGTCGAAAAGCGCTTGGCAGAGATTACCGAAAGAGTGCTTGGATATAACTTTGGGATGAGCTGTGAGCTTATTCACCGAGAAATCAAAATTAAGCCCTTAATATACAATTCTATGGCACTTTCGAACAGCCGGTTGGAGAAAGTCCCCCATCTTTCTGTGGAGGAGATTTGAGAGCTGGATTGCTGCCATGAACTCGACATTCGCCCCCGATTCGTCTTGGCGTGCTGCCTCTGCTACCTCTTTGCCTCCCACAGCTGGTTGTTCCTGTTGAAATACCCTGCGATGAGGAGTTATACCTGGTCCTTATGGGCGGATGCAGCATCGTTGATTGCATTCTGCAACAGTTTTAAGTCTCTCTACTACTACACTTTGGTATTATTCTCAGACGGTTTGGATGGCTGGTGTAGGGATTTGTCAAAATCTGGAACCGTTTAATCGCTGGGAATATCTGTAGTTAGTTGTTAACATTCGAAGGCAAGATGAGGACCTAGAAATATACTTTGATGGGTTCCGGCAGCAGATTTTGTTTGGTGTACATTGAGGTCGCAATGGTGGCGAAGATGGAGCTAGTACTTGTCTAGCTCGACGCAGTTATTGGACCAGTCGCTAGTAGGGAGGGTGGCCGATACGTACTGGCTACACCCTTGTACGAACAGAAGGGATCAGCATTCGGGTAACCTCAAAAATTGGGTTCATGAAGATATCTGATATTAGGTTATAGCCGTGAGAGCGATAGTAGATTCCAAGGTTATCTCGGGGCCTTTCAACATGGCTCTTCCTTTTGCAATCAATCATGGACGATGCTGCCGAGTTCCGATGATCGCATGGAAGAGCTGCCTTTCCCATTAGGGAGAATGGGGGCACGACTAAGGATTGCCTTTTTCCCTGCCATTATCATGGCGTGAATATTTTCTCTAGGAAAAAGCCGTATCAAAATTGTACTGATTATTCCATCTGCACAAACAGCCACTATGAATAGGTAGTTAACAAGGACTCTTTTCTCAGACCTTTGAGTTTCATGCCTTACATAGATTACTAAATATAGGGTCTAAAGCGCATATCAATTCGATAAATCGATAAAGCCCAAATACGCAATGGAGCACTTCAATTTCCAAAGTAATCCCTATAATACATTAAGAGAAAAACCATAGATACTGATGATTATTCTACCCCCCCAGTTCACTAGCTGGGTAAACTCCACATGCGGCTTCAATACGGCCATATCAATTCTCTCCAAACTTCACCGCGTCGAAATGGTACCAACATTCATCTTCAGAAGGTGGCCCGGACTCGTACGGAACATAAAACCTTAAGGCTGAACTATCCGTAGCCCCGGCTTGAAACTCGGGTTGAGATATACTAGCGTCAGCATTCTGCATCTTCGCTGGAAGTTGCGGGTCTGAATATCTAGAATCAAACCACAGATTGGAGAGGGGAACGCTTGGAACGTGGACTGTTGATTTCATACAAGGCTGCCAGTGTGTGCAGTTTGCACCCCCGCAATATGTGCATTGCCATAGGTGCACCTCCCGATTTAGCTGCTCAGTACCGTTCGCGAAGCACTCCGGCGAACTATCAGGGGAGCTCTCAGTATTCACATCGTCAGGGAAGTCATGCAGGAAGGTCTGGAACAAGACATCTTCCTCATGATTACTGGAGCTTCCAATATAGGAAGACTGACCGGCTGGGAAAGCGCTAGAGGTAAGAGATCGTATGGTCTGAGGATCGGGAGTTTGAAGAGACGTGCTAGAAGCCGTGTTTATCTTCCCTGAATTCTCATCTCTCTGTCTGTTGGAGTTGTACTTGGTCTGTTCCAAGTTGGGCGTGGAAGTGTCGTCCAGCAGAGGCGGAGAGGGTTGCACCAAAGGAGCAAGTTTTTGGTCCTGAGGAAGAGTCTCCTGTATCTTGGGCCCGTCTTCATGCTGCCTCAAGGTAGTGATATTGGGAGGTACCGAAGACTCGGCTTTCTGGCGTTGAAAGTCCTGAAAGAGTTGATCCTGGCACCTGCGAACGATGTCCATAAACTCAACTCTTAAACGATCCGAAATTGGTTGGGTTTGGCTATCCCAAAGAGACTCCAGTTCTTGTCTCACCCGTCTGGGATACTCGCGTCTCGAGAAAATCTCGAACTCATTAAGGTCTCTACTATCAGGTGACGTAACATGATCATAATCACAGTCTGCTCGATGTCAGCTTTGAGATTTGGTTGAATGAGAGGAAGGCTTCTTACAAGGGGAGACGGAAGATGCATCTTCGTCTGGGAACAAGAAGTGATAGACTGCTCTCCATTTCTCTTCCTCGGTGACCTCTGTTCCGAATTTCTTTTTGCTCTTGAGTCGCATCCTCTGATTCATATCAAGACCTTCAGGAGCTTCCGAATCGTTTATCGCACAAGGCTCAATTTCCCTCTGGTGTTTTTCCAGGTCTGCATCATTTTTGAACTCTTGACGGCACCTTTTGCATTGGATGAGGATGTGACATCGATACAAATGTTCTCTATTATGAAGTTAGCCATAACCTTGGTTGGGATTGGGGAGTCATAGCACATACTTCATTCGATGAACAGTGCTAAAGCCAGGATATCTACACGCCGTGCTCTTTTGTCGGAAAGGATTGCGTTTGTAAAAGGGACAAGCAAAACGGACAGCGTGTGGATCTTCCTCGGTATTGTCCGGACGATTTTCGAATTTTGGTCTTTTATTTGCATCGTCTTCGCCTCCATCCCGACTATCATCCCCAAAGTCCCTAGAAGATCGCTTTACTGACTGTATTGAACTCGAAGTAGCGTCGGAATTCCCGCCGGGAGTGGTAGTATTGCTAGAATCCGGCGGACTTCTTCCGCCCGCACAGCTCTTTATTCCCCGGCTAGGGTTGAACATAATGTGAAACTCTCTCATCAATTTGTCTAGAGCCCTGGTCTTGGCCGAGATTGCAGGAAGATTGAGAATGTCAGAATGAGCATCTTCTGGCCCTTCAAAGCTATCAGAATCCTGGTCCTGGGACTCATCGCTGGTCTCGTACGAGCTTGTGGAGGTCTGGGAATTCTCTTCATCGGTAATCGAATAATCAAAGTTCTGACCCACCGGATCAATCTTCAAGGCCGCTAAGTCTGAAAAGTTTCGTCCAAGGCCGTGTTTGTTTCCATTCCGAACATCCATAACTTCAGACGAGGACTTTTCTCCTTCTCCACTTTCGTTATTCCATCTTGACGGGATCCTGTCGTCTAATACTGCATCACTATCACAGCGAGGAGGCAAATTCGTCAGGCTGGCGGCTTTTATTTCTCCAACGGCACTGTTATCGTTCAATATTTGCTCTATGCTCTGCGGTTCATCTTTTAATAGAGCAATATGTTCATTACGCTTCGCCTCAAGTGAATCCAGCTTTGCTCTTGTTATCCGCCTATAAGAGAGGCGAGGGGCTCCCGATGCGCCTGGTTTCGACTGTAAGAAGGGCGGAGGTGGTCCAAAAGAAAAGTGCGGCTTTGGTGGAGTTTTGGTTGAGCAGGAGGTGGTATTTATGAGAGCAAAAGCATTATTGAAAACGGCCATACTTCGGCGGCGCGGTCCATCAGCGTGTGAGGGATATGAGGAGTTTGCGTCGACGGAAAAAAGCTCTGACATATTGCAAGAAATGCCTTCGATAAGCTTGGTGCTTGAAGAGTAAAGCGTTAATAGCTTTGTAACAGCGTCCAAAAACCGCAGCAACGAGGTGAACCAGTAGGTTGAACGCAAAAGAATATCCTCAATACCAAAGATGTTAACAATCCAAACACAATATCGCGTAAAAGATCTCAGAAAAGAGTTAAAAGGCGTACACGATGCAGAAACAATAATCAGAAAGACAGAAGGTTGTAGTTGTAACGCAAGAGACATTCTGGCGGCGGCGGGGTGGTTGAGGCCCTCCGAGCAGCCAGTTCCGTGTAGGGTGATATTTGCGGCGGATGAAATCTCTAGATGAGGTCTATTTTGGGGTCTTTCTTTTTGATCAGAAACAAGGCAAAGTGTGGGACAAAACTAAGCTAAACCGTAGGAGGCATCCAGCTAGCTACTTTATGTATTAGTTGGTAGAATTGCGCGAATGCGCAGGTGCGCATTAATCCTGGGCAGTAAGTTTATGGCGCAGCAGGCAACGCAGCTTCGGCACCCTTTCCGCATTCGGTAGATGCCTGCAGCTGAAATGCAGCCGAACAAGAATCTATTTCTCACACCTCACACGCAAAAGGGGGTCGGTATAGCTAGTTTACAGGCAGTGCTAGCTACAACACTTAGTGATAACAATATTGGCATTTGCGGTACGGAAACCTAGGCTTTTCGCAATCCGTATAGATTGTTCGTGAGTTAGTTGAGCCGCTCAGCTGCCAAGCGGTTGCTTGGAGGCTACACACCAAAGGAGACCTCCCAAGCACTCCAAAGGAGGCAACTATCTAAGGGACGGTGGTGGGTAGAACAAGCTCTACTGCGTAAGTCAACGTGGCGTGGCGGTGATGTAGGCTCGAATAGCACGAAGTGTTGAGGAATCGAATTTCTCATTTTGCTGCAGTCACAGGCATCAGTTAGAAATAGGCCTCCACCATAAAATTGCTCGCAGGACGGTCGTTGATTGGAGTGGAGTAATATCTGGCCAAAGGTATATGCCCCAATTTCCCACCAGGGTAATTTGCTTTTAAGAGCGTATTAACGCGGCAGAGGTTCGGCGTGAGTAATAAATGGAGGGTCGAATACCGATACAGAACGGCGGCGTGATTACTATCGCTCAAGGTCGCGAGCTCGTGTATTGGTGTACAGAAGAGCAGAGAAAGAGGCTTAAAATGAGGGAGAAAGCATCGACAAATAGGCGGAAAAATACGCAAAAGAAAGGCTGCAGCCGAAGCGCGGCATCAAGCACGGCAGTAGCAGAATGGCCAGCCTCTAGTGCAATGCTTTGAACTTGTAGAATAACGATGTTGAGCTGGCGGCCACCCCCCAAAGGGGGTGGCTGAACTAATTAAGCTATATATGTTCTAAGCTTCTTAAAGATTTCGTACCGATTTCTCGCCCAGATGCTCCCTCTGGCCCTGCTTTTGCCCGTAATCCTGGCTGCTACTTGCGATTCTATCAGCGGTCCTATCGTCTTGACCACGTCAATCGCTTTCTCGCTAACTACATTCCGTGCGACCGTAGTCGTTGCTGTTGTTCAAATTACAGACCATCGTACTGGGCCTTCGACAGAACAGGATATTTTGGCAGGCTCGATGCTCTGGAGCTCCATGGTGAGTATATTCGTTGCTGTGTCAATTGGAGGTCTCCAAAAAGCATCCACGGTGGGATCATCTGGACAAATTTGTACTTGTAGTCGTCAAACTGATACTGGACTAGTTAACCACCCCGTTGACTACATTCTGTGATCCCTCTGCCAACCTCCTGTTCTCTGACCCTCCAAGCATATCTGCCTGTGTTTCTTCACTATACTCATGATTCTGTCATGAAGAAGCTGGATACTATTGACCATCTAACTTCTGTAGACTTCCGTTACATCCTTCCACTTGTCCGAACTTCCATTTTCCTCGACGCGATATTTCCAAGTCTCATAAATTGAGAAAAGGCCGATTACTAAGAATTCAAACGAGATAATTCTCTTAATGTTCACAAATTTACGTCAATCTGTTGAAGTCCTTGATTCACGTGACCAAAACCAACTTGTAATACGATATTGCTCATTGAATACGTGGATTTCCCTTTCGGTGTCCTTTGCAGCACCCGATGCCCGGATTAAATCACCAATAATTGGACCGCCAGTCTTCCTCAAGTGGTGTTCTTTACACCTATCCAGCGTTGGAGGGACCAACGGGTAATAAAATGTTTCAGAATCGGAAGCGGACCATTCTCTCCATATTAGATTATGTCTGTGTGCGGGCTCTGCAATAAGACTGGGCGGTGTGACATGTTTCTGGAGAGAACCACAAAAGAAGAAATTCCTTGGGACACCAACGGTCGTGGGACGTGGCCAACATTCGTGCGTTTTTCGAACAAGCTGTTCTGGGAAAAGCAGGTTGGTCAAAAGGGAGTAGTCGAGGGTGCCTGAGTTGATCTGGGGACAGAGCGCTGCAATCAGGAAATGTTTCATTTACTTCGGTACTTCTCTCGCCGTATATTCCTTCATGTTCTCATCCCACCAACACTAACCCTGTACCACAGAACTCGTGTCGAAGTAGGGTAGCCAACCAAAAACAACACCTAGAGTACTATCATCAGACAGTGCCCATTTGGGATTTGCGTTAATTGAGGCATGGATGGAAGATGTCCCTTTCTCACGGTGTCTTCTGAAATTAATATCTTCGGATTTATGGGCCTGGTGGACAAGATATCCACTGTCTTGTATGCCAATGTTAACTGGGTTACTGTAGATGAAGATTTAGGGTATTCCCAGTAATCTCTCTTTGAGTTGTTCGATGCTGATAACTCATTGACGTGGATAGCCACCGGGACAGAAAGTTACGCAAGCGTGGCCGTGAAACTCATTCCGGGTTCTGCAGCAGATTAGGTGGAGTACCTAGACATGTTTCAATTAACTTACTGGTCGTGTCTAGAGTACTGCATGTATTAGAAATGTTTTACCATTGTTGACGATCGAGTGCCGACCACATAAACGGAATTGACTACTAGCGATCCGCTCGGCGTGCAGCCAAAAGAGAAAGGAAACATCTGCCTTTTGTATTGAGGCTATGGAGGGGCCTATTTACAGTACATCAGAGCCCCAGGACTGCTCCCCAGATCGTGGGATGCTCAAGCTTCACGTCAATCTCGCATTTCTGATCCTCTCTAGTAACGGGATCTTTCTCACAGAAAGTTTTCGCACAGTAAACGTAGCATTGAATGAGCTTTCACATAGTTTCAAGTCATTTCATATCACGGCATAACCTTTCACTGGAACGGCAAGAAGACCATTGAGATGAATGTGGTCATATACAACGAGAGAATACCTATCATTCAAGTAGTCCCTGAGCTGCATCAGCCCGACGAGTTGATTGAGATCCGTGATGGTAATTGCTTCTCTGCTATATTTAGAAATCAAGACGCAAATACTTAAATTAATTCGGGATTTTACAAGGCCATGATCCTGTAGAGAAGTAGCTGGAATTATGTGCGTGCCATTGGTTATACAGATATTGGCTGATTCAATATTCACAGAGTTCTCGCGAAATGTCTGTCAGGCTGCGGGAGGGCGAACGCCACACAGCTGCTATCCCAGATGCTCAACGGCGTGCTGAGCTACTCAGTCCCGTATATCCAGCGCCAGGCATCTCCACCTACTAAAATAAAATGTGGATTTCTTGAATCAAGCTGACTACAATGTACAACACTCCCACATTGCCTCATGACCATCTCGAATACGTCCATCGGTCTTACCGGCAAATCTGGATCGTAATTAACTGGCGTATGGAGCACTGCTCAAATAAAAAAAAAAGATGAAGAGAGGCTAGCTGAACACGATTAAAGCCGGTACGCTCATTTAGAGCCAACCGGGCTACGAGCGCTGGAAGCTTCAACAGCTTCAACCTTCGGGGCTATCGGATCGTATCTTTCTCATGCTTTGAATGTCTAAATATATCGTATGTACGACTAAACCCCCTCAATCAATTTGACAATATTCATCATGCCCATCTCCTCCGGCAACGTGCCGCCAGTTGTGAAGAATGACATCACGCCCCAGCTCTCGACAGGAAATTCTGTCATTGATAGAAACACCGGTTTCGTAACCCAATATTTTATCGTTTAGGCTGAGATGAGTCTCTTTGCGGAGTTGATGCAGGAACTAGGTAAGAAATGCGTCATTGGGAGCATGTGTTGGCCTACGAGCCCCCCCGTGCAGGTAATTCCTCTTCATATCACTTTTCATCTCCCAATGGTTGGAGAGGTATCAATATCTTCTACCAATTTAAAATCATACGGGCCTGTCCTGTAAAGTATCTATGGAACAATCTTGATGTGACAGTGATGTCTAACACAACTGAGGAGGATATAGTTAATGGCGATCAGCGTGAATTCCTAGGAAATAGGAGATCCTCTGGGCTTGGGCGCTTCAGCTCTAGTAACACCACCATTTCAGCTATGTATTGGTACTAGTCAGGGGGTGTCACAGCTTTTTCCTTACAGTATATCGATACGTGTCCCGGCTCCTTCCAATCAGCAAACGTTTCCATGTTTTCATCAGCTCCTTGCTCCAGCTGGCAGAACCTAGACTTGGAATAGACTCCAAACACGAAACCTTGTGAAAGATATTTCTTTCATTTAAACAGTGAACCCACAGACTTGTGCAACAACTAGGCTCGGATGTTCTACTCTCACAACTCGTTGGATGGCTTAGATGGAATCATGGTGATTGTACCTCTGAAACCAACTCTGCCTTGAATTCCAGCCTACACTATACCGATCCGCCCTCCGCAAATGAGGGCCGCGGATGTTGCGGTAATATCTTTTCTACGGCCGCGCAAATTTAGTAGACCATGCAGGATATTACATAGGGAATAACTTGGACTCTATTGAAGTCTATTTCTTCCAGAGAGAATGCCTACACATCTGTGCCTAGGCCTCTTCAATCTTTACAGATCCTGCAACAACCCAACTCATGGTTCCAGTACACCCATACGAACTAACTGTCGAATTCTATAGAAAGGAAGATGTCTTCATTATTGTACGTCGGCCAGTGACGAAGCTATATAATAAAGGGAACGTGATAACATAATCTTCTGAAAACATCCATTACGGCCAGTTCAACAACTAACACATCCCCAGCGCCGCAGCAAGCAGAAGCTCCGTCAATTCAATTCTTCTCCCACGAACTATTCCTCCCATCAGCACTATAACCCCTCGCCGCCGTTTGTGTCCAAGTTTGCGTTTGGTGCCCGCAGGCTTGCGTCTAGCCCTGCGAGATTTATCCAGAACCTCTCCTAGGGGGTTGGGTTGCGGGCGCAGCGCGGTTCCCTCAGCAGGCTTCACTGCTAGTTCAGACTTCCCCGTTCCGCACTCCTGGCTACCTGCTATAGAAGGCATATTCCCGATGGAGTGATTAGATGACATCTTGCCATTGCTTGCGCTAGACAAGACTGCAGCATAGTTGTCCGCGGCTTCCTGCTGCACAGAGCTGTCAGACTGAGCATATCCGTGTCTTTATGACATTTATGACGACTCACCCGCGCACAATCCTCGCTGTTCCTGGGTCGTTCAGATGGTGGCGAATGTTTATCCCTTTGATGATTTAAGAGATCTATCCTTTTCGCAAACTTCTTGGTGCACAAAGGGCACTCAATATTCTTCTGTTGAGTCATTTGAGAGGAGGGTGATAGTAGATACTATATAGTGTGCAGTTGAAACTGCCTCTACAGATTAAATTGACTGCGATGCTGCAACCTTTAAATCTCTCGACTGCCAGTTTGCCATTTCAACTTCGGCCGAAGATTGCGTGTAGGTTTAATGCGCCCAGTGAGACACGAGATTTACACGCTATCATGTGTTTCTGCGTGCGAGGTTCATATGAGTAACCTTTTCCTTGCATTTGGTCTGCATGCAGGGCTGAAGATAACTGGGCGGCCAATTCTCAGCCTTGCAGCAGAAACAGACACCTCTTGCCCCCGCACGAGTTTCCATTGGTTGCATAAATATGAGGATATGCCTGCTCTTAATGTTCTGCCTGGCTCTCTGCCAATCAAACTCCGGTTCATGCGTGATTCTGAAGAACGGGAGGAAGGATGAGTCTTCATTCATGTTTCGAGTCGCTCGGCGCCGCTGCTGCGCAGTTGAATATAGTCCTCTCTCTATTAATCCATACAGGATTCTCATTCCATAGGGCGTCTTTGAGGGAGCTTTGAGTCACGGACTGTTGCGATCGACGTAGAGGAGCGGGCTCATTTCGCTGAATATTGTCCAAAGGGTTATGTCCACGGCTGAAACATGATGATGTTATGAAGTTTCAAAGGGTGTGGTATAGATCCATGATTGAGGGGAATTACCCTGTGTAGGTGTACCGGCTCCCAGGAGCATCCTGCGATGCGATTATGGATGGCTTTCAATTCTCGTAGACCAGCACAATTGTTTCCTCTACTGTGACCAGATTGACTAGCGAAGGAGGAATAAAATGGAGGAGTTGGCTATTAGGTACAGGTGAAATAGAATAGTGTTTGTTGCTGAGTGACGAGACGGTCAGTCCTCTAGGAATGAGTGCTAGCTCCCAGTTCACTTTCTGCGGCAGCACCGCTCGCTCAGCCTAGATATAGCCATCATACTCACTGATGGACTTGGCCGAAATGTGGTTGAAGCACCACTGGGCAACTGTGCCCGAGTCAGAAGGAACCCAAAACTGGGCCCTCCTTGCGCGCTCAGGCTATACTCAGGTTCTACCTAGACTTTCTCAGCCTCAACTCAGGCATGCTCACCCTCGGCTCAGGTTAAAGCCGCGGCTGCTCAGTCCCAAAGATGGAAATTGATTTGGGTCAGGTCACTCTTGGTTGGAGACTATAGAGGTAATAATCCCTGAAAAGCGGCATTTGGTGACGATATTTGGAGTGCTCAAGGCGAGTATAGCGGACCCAATCTCGGAAGAGTAACTTGTCTTATTTAAAATAGGTCCGAAGAAAAAGGTTGGGGAATTGAGCCTAATGGGATGGAGAGTGCGGTGAAGATAAGATTCAAGGTGAGAAATAGGGTGGGTGAAATTCAAAGGCGAGATATATGGCAAACATGGCCAAAAAAACCTTCCGAGGCCAATTTAACTGAAGGATGTGGATATGCTACTGCTACTTTATTACCTTGGTTAACAGTTCCTCTTCAGTAAGTCTTCGGTTAAGAAAAGTAGAGAAGATTAATGATTCCCAGGATCTAAATGCTCCACCATCCACATTCCGTCGGATGCAGGCATGCAACAATATTAAACATTAAGACAAAAGTCGATAGTGCCAGAGCTACTGGCTGAGGAGATTCAATAAGACAGTGCGGCACTTCTCAAGATTGCTTCTCCGTTCGTCAATTTCCGTTTTCTTCCGATAACGCTCCGCATAATTTGGGTCTTGAGTGACCAGTGCGTACAAATGGTCGTCTAGTATCCAATCCTGAAATACGTTGCGGAGTACAATTAACAAATGGCGCTCGATTACTTGTATGATGACATTATCAATGAAACGGTCTCGCGCAATATATCAAGTTGTTAGCTTCGGGGACTGTGTCGTCTAGCAGGTCTGCCTTTTAGACTTTAGGTGTTAGGTGTGTTGGGTGGGAAGAGAGAAGTAACCGTCGTGGTAACTTACGCTGTAGTAAATGAGCATCCAGCGAATCATCCTCACAGCTGCATTTCGCAGGAAATCGACTTGTTCCTCGGTATGAAAACTCGCAGCAGCCAACTGCTCGGCATAGCTCCTAGCTGCATTCTGCCAGAAATAATCGTTCTGGGTCGATACGGGGGCTTTGCGGTCTGCTTCGAGTTTTACTAGCTCTTCCGCCGCCTCGCGCTTGTGATTTTCGAGTTTGTCGGCGATAACGTGCTCCCAGAAGCGGTCAGACATGCCTGGAAAGTCTTTCTCCAATTTGAACGCGATGACAGCTCTCAAAAATTGCTGACAGTAGGTGTAAACCCTGTCGAGAAAAATGATGGCTAGGCTAGACCAGGGCTGTGAATAGTCGACGAAGAGGAGAGTCGTCCGCTGTGGGTTGTAGTTCCCAGGCAGCTCAGGTCCCTGGGTACGATCAAGAACATGATTGAATTTTTCCACCCAGATAGTCGGATCTGCAGGCAGGTTGTCAGGCGCCCATGCGTACTCAGGCTTGTGGCCCATACCTTTCATCTTCTTGGCAAACAGTCTTGCTTCTTGTTGGACTCGAGCGCGGAGGTATCTCTCTTCATGGCCATTGTCCTCTTCGGCGAGGCCGAAGAAGTCAAGCTCGTTGTTGGTACCGTGGGCGCCTTGATCGGCCAAGATTGTCATATAGGTAGTGCTGTTAGAAAGGGTCTTCTTCATTTGCTCTGGATTCATGAGGTCGAGACCAAGAGACTCTAGGTCTTCGGTATATGCCGCAAGCTTTGCTTTGATCTCCTCAAGCAGCGGTCGAATTTCTTGCTTCATGTGCTCGAACAGGAGAACTTTCAAGCGCTTCACAAGGTTTTTGATGCCCCAAGATCCGGTTCGGTAGACTGCATACCACCCGTTGACCTTGCCGGCGTTATTTGGCCCCGGATGTACTTCGTTTTGGAAAAACTCTTCCTCGATCCTGTCCCTATCGGCCGATGATATGTTATTCCTCATTTCCTCTGTAGTCCGGTTGCGAATTACATGACATCCCTGTCGAAACTTAACAAACTCGCTTTTCTGGAGAGCAATGTTGATCCACTCTTTCTCATTGTCGTATCCTGCTTCAGTCTTATCCGGTTTAGTGATGATGCAGAAACTTCTCTCCCGGGAGGGATCAATCTCCCGAGCCTTCTGAAGGATACCGTGCTGTGAAACATTTCCATCCGCATTTACAACCGCGAGAATAATTGAACGAGGCTCTCGTATGTAATCTTCAGTGATCTGGTGCACGAGTCGAATATCGCCGGCCGTCATTCGATCATCGGCGGCCGCGTAAATGAGTTCGGGCAAGTCCAGTAATGTCAAACGCTTGTTGTGTGGGCCGCAAATATCGATGCGAAGCTTGTCTTTCGAGAACGCTTTTGTACCACTGCTGTCGACCCCCATTTTACGAGCAGCTGACATTATGACGCCTTCAAGGTCCTCTGGCCCACATTTCATGGTAAAGTGTATCAAAGAAGCCCTCGAGGAGCTGCTCTGATCGGCATCCGGTATTATGCTGACTGTCATAGATTTCTCAGGACTTCTGAGCAGGCGAATTCTGCGAAGGTTAGGTTCATGTCAAGCGAGTTGGAGCTTTTGCGGACAGTGACTTGGTGACGAACCGCGTACAGATGTTGTCTCCCCTAGGAAATGGGACCCTTGCGATCGCTTCGAGAACGGAGCTCTTTCCAGAAGATTGACTGCCGCATACCACGAGTTGTGGTAGGCTGACCTCGCCATGCAAATCATGAGCACGTATCTCATCTACGGCATCCAGAAATCGAGTTATCTTCTCGTCGTCAAGATCGTTGGCAACGTCTTGCCACCGAGCCTCATTCTCACTATGCGGAGACGGTAATGAAACGCTTGTCCGCGATGGAGTACGCGGCAACGAAGGCGTAGGGCTCGGAGGATTGCCGGAAGCGTTGGACGTTGGGATTCCATGATGATGAGGCTGCGGAGGTGGCACTAGATGTTCTGCATCTGGATTTTGCGAATAGGGCGGTGGAGGAGGTGCGGGAGGGCGAATGCTATTCGCCAATTGTGCTTTTTCGAAAGACATGGGTAGCGAGTACCTGGAACGAACAGATTCTAACGAGCCTGGGTGGGTTCCAACTTACAAAAAGAGTAGACCCTGCTAAGCAATATACGTCTCACAATACTGATGGCTTCGACCTTTTCGCTAATGTCATTCTCGTGATTAAAAGACTTTTTCAGCTTTGCGTCTTTTCCTCGAAGTCCTGCTTTGTCAAGATAGTGCTATGGTGCCATCATGCTTGCAGTATGCCAATAATATTTCGTGCGTTTCAATGATTGGTGTTGATTTAGCCCGAGGGCCAAATGGAACATCCGACAAGACAAGAAGAATACCATCAGGAGACCAGTATTGTGAATATCGATATTCCAATTTCCAGTAGTACCAACACACACGTCGCATGCACAGGAACGGCCCGAACCAGGACGAGAGCGGGCCGAGGGTGGCGCCTGCTCATGCTCTTTTCATCGATGTGGTTGCAAGCCTCTTGCTTACATGTTCCCCCTTCGTGCCCACTAACGACTGCATTTGGGATTGGCGAATACTCTCTCGAATGACTGTAAAATGGCATGTTTGGAAGCTCAGGCTATCCTCTTCCAATTGGGCATGATCCCGTGATGTGGACTGACATGAACGACTTGAAAAAGGAATGAAACAAAGCTCGAAACCAAAACATAAAAATTTCTTTCGTCCGCCATGAATTTCCAGCCTGGTAGTAGCGGTTCCGCTGATAGTACAGGGCAGTACCAATTCGTTGTGCCAAAGTCGGAACCCGACAAGTGCGGGACCGTTGGAATTGGATACTCTTGCTCGTTTTCGTCGGGTAGTTGATTCCCACATGCTGCAACCTCAGTGCACTTTTCTTCTTGATGCCCCTCCCTCTTGCTCTTCTACTCCCTCGCCAACAGCCTTCCTAATTTCTCCCCATTCAAATTCCGGCATCCAAAATTGCTTCTCCGATACCACAGCTTCGATCTTCTGCCTCTTCTTTCCCGGCCGTCTCTTCACCAGAATGTGCTCTTTATAGGCCACCTTCTTCAATACTTCAACTTCATCCCCAGCTCCTCGCATCATCACGCTGGCGAGCGCCCTTGCAAACCATGACTCCACATCCCCTCGAATCTCGACTTTCTCGATTCCTCGAAGTTTCGCAAGCGGTTCAAGAACAAACTGTGCTCGACTGATGACGCTATCGTCTTCGAATCGAATAAATTCGTTGCTGAATTCGCGCTCTCGGACCCAAGGAACCACATTAAAATGCGGCCACGGTCCAAGTCGGTACTTCCACTCCCAAATTCCTGTCTCAAACTCGACCTTCAGATGCTTAAGTCTCATTACGTTTGACGCTCCTAACGTGTTTGCCAAGTCACGGACCACGTTTCGCATTTGAGCGAAATGCGTGGCTTTTCGGACGTCGTCCTGGATGAGGAATTCAACGCGTTGGAGATGGCGCACAGTGCCTTCAGGAAGTCTAAAAAACGTGTTGACACGGTCATACAGCCCGTAGGCGCTGAAGTGGTTGACGTAAAAGTGAAACGTGTTTGAGCCGTACAACACATCGTCCAACTCGGCATGGAAAGAACGTGAGAGCGTAAATAGGTGAAGCGGGATTTTGATGTTAAGGATGGAGTAGTGAGGTGCAGAGAGAGAAGGGACCCAGAACACTGCATTCTTATCGGGCGAATATTCAGGGAAGATACGGAAGGATATGTGTGTATTGTAGGGGAGCAGGAGGCGGTATATACGTAGGCGGAGCTCAGCAGGGAGGGAAAAGAAAGGAAAATAGCTGTCGACAGAGGAAGAGACAGATGAAGACACGTTCAGAGTAAGATCGACTTTCTGGGAGTGGAGTTGGGGCTTCCTCTTGACGCGTGGCCTTCTCTTCGTCATGATGATTGAGTATAGATACCCTGATCTTGGAGCTGTTGATGAGAAATGTGTCCGGGTGGCCTATACAAGAAAAGTTGGGTGCTTGGGTGGTCTGTGTGACTTGCAGAATGCCAAGAACCTCTGGCATCAAAACGAGCAGAATTCTGCTCGTGCACTTCACCTCCCGCCCGCCCCCTAGAAACTACATCTCAATCTCTATAGAGATTTATGTAGTAGAAGGATGTATCGAGAAAGGCTTGACTGCCTTGTAAATGCACTTTCCCTCCAATTTTATCTTATCGAAACGAAAAGGCTTGGGGAAGGGGTACTTTGCTCTGCCTTAGGGCTAGATTAACTTCTCATATCTATTTACATACGAGTGGAATTCGTAACTACCTTAAAGACCCCAAAGCTCACCGACGCCTTGTCCGTACTCCTCCGTGCTGTAGACCATCCTCACATACCTACCCCCTAACGGTACGCCATCAAAGTTTTCAGCAAAGATTAGCACAAACATCAGCGGCGTCTCGCAAAAGGCTCTTCCAAAGCCTTCACCATACCTAGGATCCAAATCAAATCGGAGCGTCAGTTTGCTAATCAAGTGGCCATGTTTCATCAATAATTCAGAATAATGTCCACAGAGTTCACATTCAGCACAGCTGATCTGGATAGACTGTAAGGAAAGGAACATGACTAATAAAAAAGCATTGAACCAATAAGAAAAAAAAATCCAAGAACAGAATTACAAACTTACCACGCAGAAGAAAACAAGACTTACCTTTACTAGATCAGACTACCGGCCACCGATCACACTTACCTTTAATCCCAGCCCCTCAATTCCTGTTCTGAATATTTCCAAGATCCCAATGACAAGCCAGCCTCTCCTGAACACTCTTTCTGGCATTCGCTATCGTTGCGCGGCGTCGTTGAGCTTCCCGTCGATACCAAGGTGCGGGACCAGCATTCGGATCGATTCTAACCCCGGAGCACACCAGGCAGACAGTGATACGCTGCAGAGTAACTGGAGCAAGGATTCCCGCAGGCGCGATAGAGGAAGCCGACGACCCGAGAAACTGGGCAAACAATAGTTCGAAGTGGGACCTCGTTGAAGCGCCGGAAGATCTATGGATTCGAAAACAGCCAGAAGGATGGGCGCCCGATCTATGCCTGAAGGCCTTCCTGACCATATCAAAAATCTAAATGGAAATCGAGATTGCAGTTGTCATTCAATACGGAGACGGTTGGATTTGATAAGTCGCCTCCGTCTCCTTGATCACGCCCAAAATCGTCCTGGCGATGAGTGCCCGCAGATGGCATATTATGGCCCTGTTCCATGTACTCGCTGGCGTCGGTCTGTAGACTGACGGAGCTTGCGACTAATTTCAGATGTTCGAATTTCGACAGCTGGGGGAAGGCGCGAGAGTAGAAGTCAAGGAAGACGACCCGGAGAGCGACATCTGCGGAAAGTTGAAATAATGATGATGTTTAATCGCAGCGCCTCCTGGGGACTGAAATCGCGATGCCATTTCTGCCTCTGGGAGTCTTCAGCGCCATGCTCAGAAAGTAGAAGGCTTAACATCCTACTGAGAATCGGCGGTGCCAAACAGGAGGGCGAACTGGCAGCTGAGCAGTTTATGGAAGACGTTGACGAAAGACGCTTTAAGGAGGAACAAGAGGAGCAAGATGCGGGAAAGATTTGTGTGCTGAATTATATGATCTGTTCTAATATATACACACACCTTTGCGTTAATTGTTTTTATCGCTTGTAACGTTAAGAAATATTATATATGTTGAGTATCATATTTCAATGCTCTTGTAACAAGCTGCTATGAGGAGTTCCCAGGAGATGTTTAATATAAAGCATAGAAGTTGGTCTCGATTCTCATAGGGCAAGGTTCCAATCAGCTAACACAAAGACAAGCTTTGAAAGTTTTTTATTTTGCTAGCAAACAAAGACAGGGCAAACCCTCCAACAAGACAAAGTTTCACTTGGCTATTACCAAGACAGGTTGGGTTTCTCAATTTCCATGTTGGAAGATGGTGATTAATTTCGTAGCTAATCGTGCCAATGTGGCACTCACCAATCTCACAGCCCTTTCAACCCACGAAGAATCCTTCAAAATATGGCCTTCCCTTCTTATTTGCGCTTTATTTCTTCCCCGATCAGTCTTTCAATCGCCATTTCCGCTTCTTTTGACGTTGATAAAGAAATTGATAAAGAAGACTGCTGCGCCACACCCCGCCTGCGGAAACACGAGTCGTCGGACGCCGATGGCAAGATCATCACCCCGACGGCCCAATCATTTCAACAATCTTTGCAGTAGCCCATGACGGCTTTGCCCATATCCAGCAAGACCAAGGGTGCTGTCATGTGCGGTGGCTGACCTGGCCTACGTACTCTGGTGCTTAAAAGCTTCAGCCCAGAATTGTCCTCCGCGCGGTAAGCCCAAGGCAACAGCATTATTAAAGAGAAGAGGTTTAATTCCAGCCTTCTATCAAAAAAAAAAAAAAAAATACCCTTCTCATCCAATTTCCATTGAACTCTCATAAATCTCTCTGTTTCTCTCTCTGTGTCTCTCTCTGTAACGCCACTCTCTTCCCTCCATTCCGCACCATGATGGACATCCCCCGCGGCATGGCCATGGCGCCCTTGACAGACGACGACCTGACCGACTTCCTCTACAACTATTTCAAAGCCGAATACGCGCCGATCCGCAGCTTCTTCAGCACCGCGACCGCCGAACCGCGCATGCCAGACCGCTGGCGTCAAATGGGTCACGAGCTGGTCCCTCTCTGCATCCGGCCCGCCAACGCGCAAGCCCAAAAGGACCTCGAGAGTCTCGACAACTTCATGCGGCAGCACAACCTCGACTCCACCTTTGTGCGCGGCATCGTGGTGCGGTACGCCAAGTACGAGATCCACGAGCGGCTAGAGAAGAAGTTGTACGAGTCTCAACGCGTGGACCTCATGGTGCGAAAGGCGCTGAAGGAGAAGCATCTGATTGAGAGTCTCTGGCCAAGGGGTTCCAGACGTCATCTTGATCATATCCAGCAGGGGAATAAAGTCCGCAGCTGGTATGGAGATATGTTCGCAAAGTATTTCCGCTACTTGCATAGCTTGGACGACTATAAACTCCGTCCAGAAGTCGACGACCGTGTCCGTCGTAACCCCCAACTCATTCTCATACCCTACATCGACCATCTTGTCTTTGGGCCCCTCGAGCCTATTCTGCCTATGGCCGCTAAGGGCCTCACGGCGCCGAATACAGCTTCCACCTCTACCCGTAATGCTAACTTCGACCCGGCGAGTGTGAGACCAGACGCCCGCGCCGACCGCTTCGAAGTCCGCTTCGACGCACCGACTTATATCTCTGAGACCCATACCCGCAGTGTCATCCGCACGACCGAGTGTCTGAAATGCGGGACGAAGCGCGACGTCACCGTCGTGATATCTGTCGATCCTGCCCCAGGCCCCGTGCTAGACCGGCGGCAGGCTCCAGCCTCGACGCAGGCACCGGGACTGGCATCGAACACCTCTGCGCGGAGAAATTTGTCGAAGGCTGCGCAGCGGTACAGCCCGGGCCACGGCCACGTACTGCCTATCAGTGAAGTGCGGACGCCGCGTGCGATTGTAGATTCAACGCCCGTATTGCAGCATGACCACAGTATCGGCACGCCGAAAGAAATCCCTCGCACCAATCCACCACCTTACACTGCAACCCCCTCCGCCTCTACGTCGCTTCCGACAGACGAAAAGCAACCCCCCACAACTGCCTACGCCCCAGAATATCCAGACAGACCCACAAACCCCCGCAGCAGTCTAAGCTTCAACATCCTAAACCTCTGGCCCTCCCGCCCCGCCACCAACACCCCTACCGTCTCCACTAATCCCAATCCCCC
>KV745379.1:0-20611 GCA_001692735.1 Lepidopterella palustris CBS 459.81
GTGCTGGGGCGCCAAGGCAAGTACGAGGAGGCGGAATCGATGAATAGGCAGACGCTGGCGCGGAGAGACAAGGTGCTTGGGGCAGAGCATCCAGACACGTTGGCGAGCGTGTACTGCCTTGCTTATCTCTTTGGAAATCGGCAACGCTACGACGACTCTATTGTTCTATATGAAAGAGCATGCGCTGGGTATAGCACCGTTCTTGGAAGGGACCATCCAACTACGCGTGCATGTCACGAACACTATTCACACATGCTTGCGTTGCAAGAGCAGGATGGGTTTGCTCGTCCTCCTCAGATATCCAATAATAGCGTAAATATGCACACGGACAAGGGATCTAAACTGTCACGTGGGTTGGCGAAGATGGGCATTAAAGGTTTGAAATTCTCTAGGAGCTGAATAGAAGTTTATATATGTATAATGCATTATATAGCATTATACAGCTATGATTAATTTTACAAATAATTGTTTATACTTACTAGCACGGAAACTAGTTTGAGCAAGTTATGCTTAATATAAGCCTTGCGCCTTGCGGCCTAATAAGAATCGCGTTAGCAGCTCGAGAGCCTAATATTAGTATGGCTAATTTACAGCTCTTCTGCTTTCGAGTTTTCCGTACACTTAAAAATGGGGCTCTCGTGCTTAATAGGGCTTTAAGTCAATATAGAAGCACAAGAAGCTTTAGTATACAATTACTTAGCTCTGTATATAATCTTTCTAGTTCTATCTGCAGTTCGATAGAATTTTTAGCGGGATACGCGAGTTTCGAAGTGGATTTAAGGTTATCCGGAGAGATGCTGTAGTAGTACATTGGGGCAAATCGTGGTATTGTATAGCAAGCAGGATTTATCAATAAAAGACGCGAAGCACGGATACAGCATAGGGCTCGAGGCCTTTATTCCGAGAATTTCTATTCTTCTAGCTTGTTGGTGGTATTGTTGTATTGAAAGACATTGGAAGCTTCGCTGCACACAGGGCTTTTTGGCACGCAGGGATGGACGTTAGTTTACCATTATCGCCACCTCCGCAAAAGTTCTCCACGCTACAAGAGTCGCAAACCTACGTATCCCGCAACACAGCGTTAGAGAACTTCGCTGGCACATCAGAGGTAATTAGAGGAGTATCGACGATCTTATGCATTGGATTGATGAGATCATTATAGTGCTAGATGGCGTTCGGATCAGTATCGTAAGCCTCTTCTGGCAACGTCGATGGACTGCGGAAAGTCGACATCAGGATCCAGGAACTACTCGTAAACATTGAGATAGTAGAGAACGGTACGGCACACAGCCAAAGCGTGCATCCATATGTATAAGGCGTCATCAGGTATCTCGTTCGTGGGTACGTTCCCAACGGCACGAAACTCCTTCGCCTCAGTCTTCAGCCTCATGCAGATCGTGAACGCCTTCTTTGGCGCGTACTCGAACGCGAGCTGAGACTCGTAGACGCGCGAGCAAAAGGTCGAAACTGCTTCGCCACGAGTTGCTATGACACAAGGGAAAGATGTTGCCACATTTCTGCTATATTTGTCCTTTTGTCGAGTGCTTGGTACGCCATATTCCTTCCATAAAATGTTGATGCGATGTATTCGGATGATTGGTGTGGCGTAGTAGCTCTCGCGCGACCTAGTGGCCATGTACCCGAAAAGAATCCATTCCAATGTAAGCGCTTTTAGATCCTACAATCGTTACTCTGATGGGACAAGACACGTTCGTTCTATCTTCTGTAATTATGCATCTTCTGCCACAGGGCAGTACTTTGGGGTCCGGAGAGGAATTTGGTTACTAATTCTTCTACGTGCACGTTCTCTTTTATTTTGTGCAATGATATTTCGTCGCTGCCCTTGGTTTCAAGAGATACACGGTGGGGCGATCCTCCTACAGATCTGAGTCCTTCTAGGTCGGTTCTCCTCCTCGCGCCTTGAGTTAATGCCAGATTCGATGAGGACACTTTTTGGGCATGCGGCCGAATGAGGGGTGCCAAATTTAGAGCAAACATCAGGGGGATCATAGACACGCGCACTATGAATGAAAAGGTTACCCTTCGCCTCTTGTTGTTCCGCAGTTCTCCGTTGTCAGCCTCGCAGATCGATCCTCCGTCCTTGCGCGATACCACACCGTCCACTAGTATACCCCGATTTCCAACGTACAGTGTCTTTCACTAAGACAAGTTGGCTTACCAGCTCATCCAGCAAGAACACTGAGGAAGAGGCGTTGAAACACATTTGTTGCAAACTTCCTGGCATGAACTCCGTCCGATGAATGTGGAGTTCCCTGGTTCGCTGTTGCTCTTGAGCATGATGGGGCAAAATGGACCCTGAACATCCTTAAGGCATTGAGGCGTGCACCTTGAGGACACACTTTCAAGTCAACAAGTGAGCCATACGTCGCATAATGGAATTGCGGCGCTGCGTATCTAGGTAACGTATGAAAGATATAAGGATCGAATGTTCAAAGCAATATGGAAGTTATTGTTGACAAAGACCCTCTTTCGCTCTCAAGAGAGAGCTGCAAGTGGCACGATAAAATAGCGAAAATATTACCGTACCGTTCTTGTTCATGTTTCGACTCCTCTGGACTAGCCTCCTGGGGCTGGCAGCTCAGCTGCCCGGGGTGCTCGCATACCCTCTAAATCCTCCGGCGACAGCGGTGCAACTGGACGCAAGGGCGGACAAATTCATCTTCGGAGCCATTGGTGATTCTTGGGCTGTAAGTTATTCACAGACCATGAGCGTGAAATGACATACTGACATATAGTAGAGCGGGGTTTCGTGGGCACCTTGGAACCAATTCGACGATAATAAAAGCGGTTGCATGCGCTACAAATTTGCCTGGTCCACTGTGGTAAACGCATCCTATGCCGACTGGTTGCCCGATGGCGAAGAGCCACAGTTCGAATTCGAAGCGTGCTCTGGTGCAAGACTGGATGGCATGATGGGCCAGATGGATCAACTTACGAGACCGAAGGTTGTGCTCATGGAAGCTGGCGGTAACAATGCGGATTTTTATCCCATGGCTGATTCCTGCCTTTTCCACGGGGACCCTGGGAAGAAATATGGAAAGAATTACGAAGACGATGACCCAAATGACCCCAAGGGAGAATGCAGGGTGGAGATCAGAAATGTCAGGGGGAGAGTTGAGGGTGACGATTTAAAGAACAAAGTTATAGATACCATCCACGCGTGGAGGGGCCACAAGGCCGTCATGGGCAATGAAGCTAGTCTCTTTCTTCTTGGATATCCTTGGTTCTTCGCTTATGGAGAGAAGTGTAACGATTGGACCTTCTCTGTCTTTTACAGTGGCCAGAAACAAATGGTTGTCATGGACATGCGCAAAGAATTTAATGAACTAGTATGTACGCTCTTGCAAACTGCTGTTAAAGTCGCTTTCCAGAAAAGAAACTAGCTAACCACAACCCCTATCCGCAGGTTGACCATGTTAATCGCGCTATTCGAGAGGCTGCTGAGAGTTTCAAAGATCCGAAAATTCAATACATCGACATCAACCCTGCATTCAACGACCATCGTTTCTGTGAAGAAGGACACAGCAAGTTGGCCCAGTTCAACTGGAATAACGACGTACACATCTGGAACAGCCCTGGAAGATGGTTTATTACCATTAAAAACGGAGATGATATCAAAACGTATGACATGGCTGCTGAGCCTGCGCAACTGCCGCCTGCGGAGGACGTAGAGAATCTAATAGACCACCCTGATGACAAACCCAGGCAGGAAGGCGATGATTTCATACTTACATTCCGCGATCCCGAGAATCCCGAGCACACTATGGAGTGGAAAGCAAATCCCCAAGACTATGGTACGCTTAACGGCGGTGCTTCAATCGCTCGAACTCTTCATCCCACGGAGGACGGCCATAGAGACATGGGGGGCATTATTGTTGAGCGGCTTAAGCGGGATTTCAAGGAAGCAACCGCGCCGGACCCATACCCTCCAGTTGACTGTCCCTCCGGCTGTGATTGCATAGCTGGGGTACCACGTTGTACTTGAACTTTTCAAGGTAGGCCAACTTTGAGGGAATCACCCATCATCTAGCTGTCTAGTGCAAATGTTAGACGGTTAGACATAGGAGGCAGGGTGCAGAGCACGGGCGGAAACTCTAGGTGGTTTAGATACGGGAAACCGCAAGGTTGTTTTTTGGTGAAGGTTTTGGAGATGTGTATTCTTGATCCTGGGGATTTGTTCGTGATCGTTTTTGGGTTTGTACAACAATAGATACTCTGAATGTGATAGTAATTTCCCGCTCTTAAAAGCTTCCATTGCATGCAAATAGCGAGTGTTATAGCTTATCATGATCTAGATTAAGCCGTGGAATTTAGCGGACTCAATGCTGCGTCGTAGAGGTGTATCCTATGTGAAGGAAGAACATAAATTTCCGGCTTGAATTCGAAGCATTGTCGATCAATTGCTCGGCCATAGTTAGAGTGGTCTGCAAGCTACGACCCTATCTAGCTGAAATAGTTGAAAGAAGGTAAAGAACTGCTTGTGAAAACGGATTCCTTGCTTTCTGAGATAACCTGGTGTGATATCATGCTGACGCGCCTGTAGTTCTCCTTTATTTGTTCTACTAGCGGCTGGATAACTATTAAACTCTTAGTTAAGAGGCTAGGAATAGTGCATGAAAAGGGTTTAACGAATGGGCGACATGATGTTGGGGAGTGAGGATTCTATTGAAAAGAGTTGATAACAAAGTCCATGAACTAGGTTAACCCAATGAGGAATGACTAAGAAGGAGATATTTGGAAGCAGGCGTCTGCAAAGCTGCAAAAGCCGCCATCGACACAGTAGCAACACAGAGAGCCGCGCAAACTAACCCTGAGAAAATGCAGGTTGAGGTATTTATACGTTCGACAAGTTTTTGTCCTTATCGGCAAAGAAATAGCTGCTTGAGATGTCGGCGCCAGGTGCTTCGTGTCTCCAAAGACGTAGATGAGCTGAATAGAAGAATAGAAGCGAGAAGAGGGCCTTGAGCTAGGCAGGCGACATTGGGAAGATTCTTGTATATGTATCCAATAAGCCAGAAATCATTTATAGCGACATCTATGATGCCTGTGTTGCCAACACCAGCCACTCACCCCGCTTCTACAGTCCAAGCCGAATATCCAAGTCCCCAGTCCCAACACGTGCCTCCATCCGACTTTCTCCCTTTCGTCCTCTCCTCGCCTTCACGTATCCTTTACCCCACTTAATATCCTCCATCGAGCTCCCGTCAAATTCCAACCCACCATGTTCAATTTTTGCTTCCATCTCACCATACCAGCCATAGGGGTATATCAGCTTCAATTTCCCCTCGCCGACGTCATGTTTGCTGATAGTGTTGAGGAGCGGATTGTATCTCCCAGTAAGTGATTCGTTGGGAGGGTCAGCGAAGTACACGTCAATGCTGCCAGACTGCGACGTCGTATATATCTCGCTCATGGCATCCGGGCTGGCGGCACCATATGGCCTAATATAGGTTGAAATATTGCCGCTGATGGTGGAAAAGTTTGTGTATTGACCATGCGGTACTTCAGCTTCGATTCTGCCTGATACTGTCTCAATCTTCGTTTGATGCGTATAAGCCTTTGGGGGCCAGACTTCGGAGACAGTACGCGTAAAAATATCTCCCGAGAAAGACGAAATCAAAATTAATTTCGGATCAAACGGTCGGCCAGCACCTAGTCTGGGACAGATAAAGATACCAGTTTGGCCATTTATGTTGCGGAGCTCGAGGTTCTCATCTGGGATGAACCAGCCGAAAATTTCTCCGTCGATAGAGCTGACGGAGACGTTGTGTGCGATTAGTGGATCAGTGAAGGGTTGGTGAGAGTCCATCGTGAATTCGCCGTGCGAAGTGTGTGCGATTAGGTTGTTGATTTCCCAATTAAGGCAGGGCTGGAACAAGATGTCGAGGTTATTGGTTCGTATGTCGAACAAGTCTAATATACGTCTGGGCCATGGCCGGAGATATACGAGTATTCGAATCTCCGTGCAGAGATCGTTCTTGTCTGTGGAGTTGTAGTTGATATTAAAAGTGGAATCCGATCTGTTGAAGAGCACATTATCGAGTCCCATCTTGTTGTTGGAGCCAACAATGACGCGGACGTCGATATCGGAAGGTTGAAAGAAACTTCCGCGATCAATGATTATCTCGCCTCGCAGATTCTTATGCGATTTGGAAACGGTGGAATCAAGAAGCTGCCATTGTTTTGCGGCCGCACCTTCAGTCGTAATGTTGAATTCGAACTGGAGATTCTTGGAGGCGGTGATGGGTGAACAACCTTCATATGTTTGAATTTTGGGTTGCGGCATTTTGTAAAGATTGAAGTCCATTTGGGGAAATAGAGTCGTCTCATTGGAGATAGTTGAATGGTTGTATTGGAACATACTCGACGAAAGAAAAAGTAGGACTAGCAATAGGACACAGTATTGGAACGGCCGAAGCAATTGTCGCCATGATCTCGTATAGGATGCGTGAGTCGAATCCCGGTCTTCAACATGCTGCCTGACGTTAGTTTTAGCGTTGGCAAACAGTGAAATGCTGACATTCTGGAGCTCCAGGTCATGACCACCCTGCGAACACTCTTCAAGCAAGACCTTTTTCTCATCGACATGTCTCCTAGCTGCCATGTTCACGAAGGACAAGCTATATCTCAAAATAGATACGGGCATTTATGTAGTTTTGAGATAAAATAGAGTCAGCCAGAGAGATTGAACGGATTGATGGAATTCAAACGAGGTTGGAAATAGGAAGTGCAAGTCTTTTTGCAAGTTATGTTGCTCCCCATAGAGCTATGCAGCGCTAAAACATTTTACTACAGAGGATGCACAACGCCGCCTGCGCCGCATCCTCTACAACAATCCTAGCGGCTAACATCTGCACGAAAGCAGACAGAACAACGTGGCAATAATGCATGCAGAAATAAAACTTCCGTGTTAACAATTAATAATATCCCACTCACATAATTCGTCACAGGCTCGCATTGAGAGACGTCAACACCTCTAACCATAATTGGCTAGGCCACCTTTACATTAAATGCCTCAGCCTTGTCGTTGCCTACTTGGCTTACCCGATTGCAGTGCCTGCCAGCGAGCCACGACAATGCCTTCGAGTGCGCCGCAAGAGGCGCCTTAAGGTGCGCCGCACGGAGGTGTAATATTAGATAATTCGACATACGCTGGTGGGCCTTCGGCGGCTGTGTTGCAGCAGGCACCCACTTTCTAAGGCGGCGTCTCGACGCGCTCAGCAGTTGGTCTCCTCCAGATTTAGCCTTTAAACTAGAAGTTCGCATCGCACTTTTTTTTCCAAGAAATGATTAGGTAGTAAGACGATCTGGCTTCTCACCTCTATCATTCATAAGTGAGCCAAGATCTGCAGTACGGCGAAAAATAAATGGTAGGCTGGGACTCTGAAGCGAGGATGGGCAGTATAAGACTTATGAGAGATATAAGCAGTAATCATTGTTCACTAGAGCCAAGAGAGTACTCAATGAAAATACAAAGACAGGTATAGAGATGGGGAAAGGAAAATAAAAGGACAGAATAAAAAAATGTAAAGAGACTCTACGCCTGAGGACCCTGTTGACCCTGGGTCCTAGCCTACGCAAAATGAGCCCAAGGAAAATCCCCCCAGCAGACTATACCGATTTGAACTTGCTTTTTATCCACCAAGTCCTTAACTTCGAGATAGTTAGGATCCTCGGCCTTCGCCGCAACCTTCATGACCGTAACAACCTGTTCCTCCACGGGATGTCTAAAAAAGTTGTCTACATGCATGGGAACAGTAACAGTCCACTCATGTCCACCCAACAACTCATACTTGAAATTTTCGCTCCATTTGCTCGTATAAATACCCGGAAGGTCGCCTATAGCACCCCCACTCTTCAAAAGAGCCTGCAGGGCGTCAAATGCCTCGTGCAGTTCGTGGCCGAATCCCGAGTTCAACCATCCAGTACCCCATATCCTCGCGAGACAACCGGCCTCGGGATTGCAGTTTTCGATTTGGCACCAGGCCTGTGGCTTTCTAGGGTACGGAGCGGGTCGATCGTGCAACGGCTTTAGGCTGTAGGTCCAGTGGTCAATTTCGAGTTCGCCACCTGCCTTTCAATTCATGGGATTTGTGCCTCCATCGCGGTCGCAGTCATCGAGGACTTTGTGCATGTCCTTCACGCAATCGTCTACGGGGGGAAGTCCCTCTGCTGAAATATCGCCATTGACGAAGATCTCGACGGTTTCGAGTGTATCTCTGAGGTACCCTCCCATTCCAATTTCTCCCGTTGCTCCTCCCCACTTCGGGCAGTAGCTATTCCTGATAAGGTCACTGAGCGTGTCCCGAGTGATGTACGTCTTCGTATCTTCCTTAAGCCCGTTACACTTGACGTCTGTTCCGGATCCGAGCGGAAGCCTTGCGCCGGCGTCTTTGTGGTCTTCCAACGTGGCACCGTTCCAGATGATGTTTATCTTACTGCCCGCTTTTCGTTCATAGCTAAATGACGACATCAATTTCTTTTTGATCTCAAAGACGAGGTCTTGTTTATCGACAAAACTACCCCATGGAGGGATATCGCGTGCCATGAGCTTTGCAATCAGTCCGCCAACAGCCGGTGCCGCTATACAACTTTGTTAGCAAATTCCACCTCCGTAATCGGCGAAGATGAAGGGTAAATATACCGACGGATGTACCAGTTTCTAGCATTTCTGATCCGTCCTTCTTCATAGTTGGAACGCCTGTACCGGGCGCATAAACGGTAACTTTTGGTCCAGCGTGTGAGGCGGGGCGTTTATCGCCCTCCCAATTGGCGGCCCCAACATTGATCAGCTGCAGTATTCCACCGTCTAGTTTCATCGGGATCATATCGATCTCTGGTCGGTTTGTACCCTCATTCCCAGCAGCGATAACGACGGGAATTCCTTGATCAGAAAACCATTGCATTCTTATCTTTGTATCTTGCACCGTTGCTGTTGCCGGATTAGGGTTTGGATGAGATCCGCTAAAGACGACGACGGTCTTCCCCCTTCGCGCATTGAGTCCGGCTTTTAGTATATCCGCCTTAACATCACCGAAGCCTTCCATTTGGTCGACAAACGTATCCATGCATTTGACGGAGATGATAGTGGCTCCCTTTGCGATGCCATAATGCTCGCCCGCGGCTTTGGCAGCTATCATTGTTCCATGGGATCCAGGGGAGCCTTTACTGGGATTAGGCTCGTTATTATCTTCCTTTTCGTTCTGTCCCTTCGCTTTCGACCTGGCTGTTTGAATATACTTGATTCGACCCTCGGGAAACTCCCGATTACCGAATTTCTACACTTCTGTGTCAGGAGAGTGATGTTAATTGCAGGAGCTTATTCACATTTTTGGCCTCGCCTGCTATCCCTTGGTCGATGATGTAAATGAAGGTGCCTTCTCCCGCTTTTTTCTCATACACGAAATCTTTCAGCTGTGTGCGGTCTTTCACTTCTCTGATGATGAAGTTAACACTAGATATGAGCGAAATAGGCTGTCGGTAGAGACACTTACTTTGGCTGACTGACGACGATGAGATCTTCTGGTGCTGGTGCATCTGGATCCTTTGGTGTGCCTTTCTGCACAGTCCATTCACCAGGAGCTTGCTTTAAACCGAGAGTGTGTTTGCGAACTAGGTCTGATAATTCGTGAAAAGGCGTCAAGTGGGCTATATTGTCCGGTTGTGGCAGTGCACGGCTCCATTGAACAACGTCCTCGATCACTTCCAACCCCTCATGACTTTCGACATCCTCAAGACCGTCTTCAGTCAGTTTCAGCGAACCCCATGCTACAATGTCGCCAGCGTCATTCTTAAGCTCATTGATGAATATCCGCTCCTCTTCTGGAACTTTGGAGTTTAGAAAGTCCCGAATCGCTTGTGTGTCCTTCCCGGGCTCTTTTGCGTATGCGGCGTACAATATAGAGTCAGTCCGGCGCTCAAACTGGGTATGAGGTCGAGGATCTGACGAGACTTCTTGTATGCCGTGATATGCGCTGAGCAGGTTTGCCGTATCATCCTCGCTCAAATCAACCGTCCACGACCTGACCTCGCCGGCACGTTTGTTTTGTGTGACTTGTTCATCTCCTAATAAGGTTTTCAGGTAAGCCTCGGTTTCGATGACGTTATAATAGTCTTTTGAGTTATAGTCTTTCGGGTAGACATAGTATTTTTGACCAGGCTCGCGTAGAGTTAGATTAGCCGGGTGAGAGGCTTTATCTGCTGAAGCGGAAGACAGGTCTCTGGCTTGTCTATTAGCTAATGAGATCGAAGATACAGCTTGCAAAAAGGCAAGGAGAAGGGGAATGAGGCGCGTTGTAGATTTAGTCCACCACAAAAGGAGAGTAGGTTAGATGGTATTAAGAGAGTAGAATGAGTGTTCTAGTAGCGAAGTAAAGCCCTCTCATTATAGCCCCCAAGCCCGCTTATATCCCATCTCCATCTGAACACGTATAGAGATTACAAATAACATTTCCCTCTGGACACATAAAAAGATTGTTGCTTTGCCTCGTGCCTGAGTGCCAGAGTGCCATGGCTTCTTCCTACCTCAAAAAGCGAAAGGGACCACGTGGCATTGGTTCGAAATAGGACATCAGGGTGGAAGGATGAGCTCGAAAGCGTTTCTGAAACTATGGGGCTTCTTGCGACCGAAAGGAGTGACAGTTGATTAAGGCAGGCGATGCAAACCGCTATGTAGGGCAACACGTAGGAACAGACTCTGTGGCGAGGGGTGTAAAGAATGTGAAAAGCTTGACGCACTGAGGGTCTCCCGGTCTCGAGGGACTGTTCTGATGTCCTGAATCCATACTCCCCGGCACCTAGCAAAGCTTGCGTACTCAACGACCTGGAAAAGAATTGAGAAGATATGTCGTACTTGATATTATGTGCCGTTCCAGGTAAGTGGGGAATTAGGGAGGAAGAAGGAATCCTTTTGACCACAGGGGTGGGCTGATTCACCGCTTTCCAAGGTTATCGATAAGCAACACGCGTCCAACTATCCACGTATATACCGTAGCGCTTTATAGGCTTCTATAGTCTCCCGTATATACGGCTCGTATATATTTATATAGTAGGCTAGTATACTTTTTATTTAAATTTATATATATAAATTAATACTAAATTTTTATATAAATTTAGTACTAATTTTATACCTTTTAATTACTAAAATTATACACTCTAAATTACTACGCCTATACTTTTAAAAAATATATTAATTAAAATACTTAAAATACTCTAATTAGCTATAATATAGTTTATAAGTAAGTAGACTACCTAAAAATTTATATAAAAACTAATAGTTTTAAAGTTAAATATTTTAATAACTTTTTATTAATAAATTATAATAATATAAATATAAGCTATATTATATATAATATATAATATATTAAAATTTTAAAGTTTTTAGTTTAGTAGTTATTAAAATTTAGTAATATAAACGGGCTTTAGTCCTTACTTTTTAGTATTTTAAAATTTACTAAACTAAAAAATTTATAACTTTAAAATATAATATATTAACTTTTAAGTACTATACCTTAACTAAATAATACGCTATTAACCTATAATAAAGAAAAAGTACTCTTAGCTATTTTTAATAATTAATAGAAATTAATTATAAAGTGTATAATATATTATAGTAATATATAATATTTTTAAAAGTATCCTTTTTAATTAATATAGTAAAATAAGCACCTAATATAATTATAAGCCTAATTTAAAAGAGCTTACTAAGCTTAAAAAATTAATTATTATTTAATATATACTCTATTTAAATTTATAAAAGTTTATACTTAGCCTAAGTAAAAGTTAGGGCTACTATACGCGGCCTACCTAAGTAAGAACTATATAATTACCCCCTAACTTATACAAATTATAATAATTACGATTGTAATTATTTTAACTCTAAATTAAAAGTATATATTAATAAATAGTAGCTAACCTATATACTATAATTATATTTTTAATTTTATAAGTTACTTGCTTTATATAGTGCTAAAAGTTATATAAATTTACCTAGTCTTAAAGCTTTTATAACTTCTTATATATATTTACCTTATTTTTTAGAATAAATATTAATTTCTTTGGCTCTTCTTTTATCTAGTACTAGACCTTCTCTATTAGGTTTAAATTTAGTAAAAAAAGAGACTAATTAAATCTATAAACTCTATATTCTAGTTTAGGTAACTAAGTTCTACTAGTATATACCTTTGCCCTATCTTCTATAAAAATATACTTCGGCCCTAGCTTATTAAATAAGGTGAAAACAATAGGCTATAAAACTTACTAAAGGTATACCTTAGAGTAAATACCCTTACGGCCAGAAACCTTCTCTATAAAGACTAATAGTAACTTATAATTCTAGCTAATAGCCCCTTTAATTATAACCAAGAACCTTTTTAACTAATATACCGACTAAATATAATTTATACAGCGCTTTTTATTAATTTGCCTTATTACCTAAATTTTACTATACTTTCTAACCTTAAATATAGATTTACCTAACTATATAACCTTTCTTTAGTCTTCTCTAAGCTTACTATTGGTTTAATTTATCGCCTAATTGAATATTCCCTACTACCTATAGTACTATAGCAAAACCTAAGCGTTTCTTAGCTTATATACGTAATATATAGGGCCTCGGGTATACAATACAGCGATAGTAGCCTACGCGGCGTAGTTCTCGACAAATAGTTTGTACGGAGGCTGTAATTCCTAGCTAGGCTTTTAGCTAGTTAAAGGTTATTTAACGCGTTAACTAATCTTTTAAAATATAATAAATATAATAATAGATCTCTTTAATAGATATTAAATATAGCTTTAGGGCTTTCTTTTTACGGTTTTATTTACCTAATTCTTATTATAATATATATTAAATTATTTATTAAAAAAGGGAGGTTTTTAAGACAATCTCTTATTGCAAATTTCTATTACGTTATAAACTACGTACAACTCTACGTATAAAAGTAGGCTATTCGCTATTCTCTTTCTATAAAGAAGAGCTAAAGATAAGAGTATTATTTATATTAAATTACAAAGTAATAACGTAGGTTATTAATTCAATAGATAAATTACAACAAAAGGGTGCTAAAAATCGACGCGTAGAGGCGCCTCGCTTAGGTAGGCCGCGTATAGTGGTCCCAACTCTTACCTACAGAAAGGTATTACACAACAGAATATCTATAGATTTGGCTAGGTTGTTACCCTTGGGCTTTTAGCCATACCCTTTATAAGCTTTGCCGGTGAGTTACGAATCATTAATAATTACCCTACTATTTGCTCCCGAATTGAAACTCTATATCGGTATAGTGCTAATTTTAAAATAAGAGTCGTATTTCGATTCGGGTAAAGAGATATCGTCGCCACAATAATGCCATGCGAATACTTTAGGGGCCAGCCACCCAATACACTTGGTACTAAGTCACCGAGCGGTTCTAGTATATAAGGGGTGAAATATATATAAGAAATTATGGCTTTGGCATTTACTTTATACTCTGGTACTCGTTACTTCTTATAATTAGAGTTACTCTCCTTTTTAATATCGAAACGGAAGAAGACCTCGAAAAAACTAATTATAATCTAGATAGACTAGCGGCAAATCGTATAGGTTTTGTATTTTATATAGTAGTAGTATTAGGCCGCTTAGTACCCTTGTGGCTCTGTGTTCTTCTTCTTTTAGATCGGAAAGTCTTATCGATTAAAATCATATTAGCGAGCATTACATTTTGCTAGGTTTAGGCTTAACGGCGTAGGTAGTATTATTACCGTGTTCTCCTGGCAATAAGTTTTTATTTCTAGATGCAGTTTAGTGAACCAGCAAATAAATAAATAAGCTCTTTGTAAAATTCTAACTAAGTGCATTACTAAATACAGGCCAAATTGACCTTTTAGTTAGAAAGTGTTGAACTTATAAATGGTCTTATTCGGCTGCGGCCAATAAGGTCGGTCTTTTTGGTTCGATATTAAGCCCCTATAAGTATAAGTGTCAAATTGCGAAACAGTTTTGTTCGAGAGTTTGAAATTATCTTCCTTATCTATTGTTTCTATGAAAAGCAGAGGCTATATATACTAAGAGAATATAGTAAAGAATAGTCTAGAAGAAGTCGCAAAGAACATTTACAAATATAAGGCAAAGAGCCTACTAGAATCTCCTAGCTAGTTCAACACTAGGCTACTGTAGTTCCGTGCCAGTTCGATAATAGGAACCAGGCACTCTGCACTCTGCGTTATTTTACTCAACAAAACACTCTAATTGCAATTCGGTATACATCTAAATATATACTATATCTAAGAACAAGTAAATTATCGAACTATATTTCGTAATTCGATAAATCATTCAGCTGCATCTAGGAAATAACTACTATAGAAGACGAGATATAATTCTAGCCATTAAGCTGACTCTTTAGCTACGGGCTTTGGCAAAATATAGAGTATCGACTTTTGAGTTATGAGCTAAAATAATTGTAATAAGGGTTAGATTGGCTTCTTCTTAAGAAGGCTTCGAAGTAATAGGGCTGGGTGTAACTTTGCAAATTAGGACAGCGTTTTATACCATATTTTCGTGCTTGGCAGAATTTTGACTTATCAGTTTGGCTGTTTCTAGAGGCATCTCTTGGTCTGCATTAGTTATGCGGATGTATACTAATTCCTAAGCGTCGTAGGCTTTACTATTGATACCGTGAATTTAATCTACTGAAGCTCTATCACAGAAACCACAAAATCATGATAGAGAGCCGAAAGTCCAGGGTTTGGGCTTTTTATAGCTAGCTACCTCGTGTTGCGTAATTAAAGGAGGGTCACAAAGTTCTGTCTAGGCTTTGATTCTAAAACTTGATATCAAACAAGGTCCAAGTTTTACTATTCCCTCTATCACGGTATCGTCTCTCGATTAGGAGCTAAGACTATTAAAGAACGTCGGCCTCCAAAAGAACATAAAATAAACCGAGATCAACACAAACGGCACACTCAAACCCCCCAAAACTGCCCACCTCACAAACCCAGTATCACTAATCGACAAAATCGTCGCCAACAGCGAGACAGGCAGAAACAGCGCCGCAAACTTCGACACCCAGCCCACGATCTTGCCCTCGCGAATCGACGCCTCTCCAACCAAGAACCGCACATCTTCCTCCAGCGCCTTCAGCGCACCATCCATGTCGCTCGCAAGGGAGGTGAAGTCCCGCTTCTGCTCAGCGATATTGTCACCGCCGCGGAGAGTCGCGATGTCCAGCGCAAACCGCAGCAGCCGCTGCTGCTCGTGCGTGTAGCGGTGCAGGGAGCGCGAGATGTGAAGGAAGAACAGGATGCTGTCCGGGAACTGGGCGTCGCAGTGGCGGGTGAGGATGCGGGTCATGATGTGGCGCGTGTGTGCGAGGAACATGACACTGTTGTTTTCTACAATCTTCAGGACGGGCTGCAGAGCGAGCTGTGAGTGGTCGGAGAATAGGGCCTTGGCTTCGTCGGGCGGAAGACGTTGGATCCAGGAGATGAGCTCTCGTCGAGATGATACTTGGTGCTGGCGGTCGTTAGAGCTGAGGGTCTCTGCATCGTCATCGAGTAAGTTGACTGGACTAGGGATGTGGGATGAGGGCGGGATATCCGACACGAGTTGATCGGTTAGAATAATTCCTAGAAAACGAATGGAATGTTAGATGTTCTCATAATTTTGCTGATTATCTGTTAGTCTTGGCTTACCTATGTTTGAGCCCTTTCTTTTGTAGACTGAGATTTTCTCACCGAAAAAAACGTCAGGGAGGTCTTGATGTACGATTTGTACGCCCCTAGGGGTACTGGTTTCAGTGCCCCTGAGTTGAAGAACCCTTTCTTTTCCGCCCTCAATGTAATACGGTCTCCGAAACTCCACTGTATAGAACGGAGCCTTCCTAATATAATCCGGGAGAAGCCTCGGCGTTCTGGCAGGAGCTCTGAATAAGAGTGATTCCCTATGACCCATGCGATATAATTCTGAGCCTGCTAAGTGGTTGGCAAAGAATTCTGGCTCAAGCGCAAATCTAGTGCCCAAGGCTTCAATCATCGCCCGTGAGATGCCCTTAGCGATGAAGAGAGTGCCTGTTCGATCTTTGTCTTCGTTGAATGCTGCTTCGAAGTCTTCTGGAGTAGAACATTTTATTACTGAGATGGGTTTTCCAGATCTTGGAAAATGTATAACTTTGATGTCGAAATGACTCATTCTCTTGGCTAGATTAATTGCGAAGCCCTCTGCATTAGGGCTCATGAACTGATGAAGGCTTTCCAGCCATGGCCGATGCCGCAGCTTGAGCCCAACAACTCGGTCGTGGTATGTGCTTCGAGATATACTTCGGCCCTGCACTTGGTGCTGATCATGCTTTTCGTGCGGAAGTTGGCCCTTTTCAAGGTCGTTGGCGCTAATTAGGACCTCAGGCGTGCCCATGATGTGATGAGGTCAAGATCGCTAAAGGATCGATGAGGTTCAAGATAAAGTGCCTAGGGATGTTATCGGGCGGCCCAAACTTATAAGCTTAATTCATTCTGCAAGGCTATGGCCAAATTCCTGATTTGGTCGGTACAGCGGATGAGAGCACAGTCCGCAGGCGCCACATTGTGGAACTAGGCAGCAATACATCGTACTATCAAGCAGGTGTGAAGAAAGACCACCAGGCTGATAATACGATAAAGCTTTTCGCATCGCATTGATGTAGCCGCTACGAGCAATATAGTGGAGAATTCCATCGTCTTTTATATTATTTGTATGAGGATCGACTTGAAGCTCCTGCACATATTCCAGTACATTCGCATGACTGCCTCTGGCAGCAAAGTGAGCAGCATTCCGACTTTGCTCGTCGATGACATTTAATCGGAATGAAACTTGTTTTTCAATAACCGCAACAATGCAAGAGACGCGCTATATGCAGAAGCGTTGATCAGACTTGTAGCTTTACTCGGCGGCAACTAGTCAATTATCTGAGGGTTTGCTGTCCGACTCGCTTGGGTGTCCGGCTTGCTAGGGTGTTCGGCTCACTCGTGGAGTACGTTAGTTATCCAATATTTGCCGGTGTAATTGCCTCCCGAAGAGGATAAGTTGATTTGGTGCTCGGGTTTTTCTGTCCATCGCATGCCCCGCCACCACTCAACCATATCAGTTGGAGCGCAGCACTTCTCCAGCCTTGCCGATCGGGTAGGCAACGAGAATTTTGCACAGCTGTATCTCGGCTGTTATGCAGCTGAGCCTCCATCGAGAATCAGATGATACATCTGCGTTCCAGCCTTGCGATTGGGCGGCCTCCCACAGCTACATATAAATATTGCAGCAGTTCGCTCCTAATGCGTGATGAAAGCCGTAGGCTGATTATCACCCAAGTTTTTGCTTTTCTGGGTTAGAAAGTCCATTCCAACTATAGCATTTGCAAGCGTTACTCTCGTTCCATCTACTCGACCCGACAGTTGGGAGGCCTTAATCTGAACCAGGTCAGCTGTTGTCCGCTCGGGAGGACGAACTCTCATTGCCAGGCGCGGTCAAAAGACGAGATTTGTAAGGCTTCTTGATCGCAAAAGCGTGCTTTGTGTGACTGACGATGCCGGAGTGATTCGCTACATCTCTGGCGTTTCCATCACAACCCAACGAAGGCACACTACCCGCTATTCTGCAGCTTGACCAACGCAATGTTGGATCTCCTATTCGCGCTATGTTGTTGCTGCTGCCTCGCATGCTGCGACGATGAAGGAGGTGCTCCAGCCCGCACCAATAACGGGAACAATTGGTACGGGAGCCGTTCATACAACGAGCCGTCATATGGAAATGAGATGGATGACAGAGACTGGGAGCGGGAGAACCGGGCACGGTGGGACTTGTGGCAGCGACAAGATGACGAAGAAAAACGACGGAGAGAGGCAGAGGAGCAGGAGCGGCAAAGGCAGGCAGATATTGATTGGCAGAACCAGCAGTACAACCAGCAGTACAACCAGCAGTACCCGAACAACCAATCTTATTATTGATCGTGTTAGCGGTAGCGCGATGAGCGTTGTTGACAGCTCAAGGACACGAAGGCTACCAGATATGGCGCCGAGGGGCGTGTTTCGAAGAAGATGAGGAGAGGTGCCATGGTATTGAGTATTCCGGGCAGTACATTTTCCGTGCTTTTACGCCTCTGCAGCACAATAACATAAATTCCATGCATTATTGAGATTTGTGAAAATGAATTTTTTGATAATGAAGGAAAAATCGTTGAACTAACCTTACTAAAGCCTCCTTTGCTGCATGGCCTTAGTGTTGATAGGATATAGGCAACCTCACTGTTGACTGATGGAGGCTGCGCTCCTACAAGCAGTACTATAGACAGCAACGGGATTAGGAGGCAACCCTCATGTATATAAGGCACTTGAACCTCTTGGATGGCAAGACAAGATAGTCAATCAATTCCTTCCTTCGAAAGAATCTGGCAAAATTTTTTCCTCACGCTTCGATTTGAAGTGAAGATGGCACAGGTTTGCGGAGAATATCGGATCTCCTGACCACGGGGATCCGGCCGGGTACGCTTAGTACAAAGTAACCCAGAGACCGGACCCCCAGCTTGCTCCTTCGTCGCGTTCGTTGAATATGTTGCAGTTGCATACTCAGTGTTACTGTTTTTCCACCCACCTCCCTATTTTGTCATACAATTCACACATAAGAACACTCGCACACCCCAATGACAGCGAGATCTCAGCTGGCTGTGGCGATTTTTGCGCCTTGAGAAGCTGTAGGGCTGTTTCATGGCTTAGAAGGCTGTAAAACAGCCTGGCGAGTTAAGAATCTTTAGCTTAGCACGCACAGCTACTCCAGGGATCCGGCTATATATTCCTAATTCGTATTAGTCTTACCTACTGTGTATCTGCAACATGGCGAGATCGAGAGGAACTGTTAATTCGTGCGAGTTCGATATCTAAGAAATACACTCGGCTAACAGTAAGGAAGAGAATTCTAGAGTATCTAAATAATTGGTACATAATAATAGCAAAAGATGTGGGTGCTTTAAGTTTAACGCTTTCGAGATTTGATCTTTATATCAGATTACTGGTTCTGGCTTGCCATCGTTATCTAGCTATGTGGATGTAGCCAGATTGCAGCTTGATCCAAGTAGAAATACAAATGCCGCATTCGTAACGGCATTTACGAGAATACGAACAGTTTGAAGTTAGACACACCGCGTCGGGAAATACCGTTCACAGAATCCTCTTAGAGAATCCCTTCTCAATGCCTTTACCATCCTATAACGTCGCATAGATCCTGCAGTGTCTCCGGAATCTCGTCTATTTCAAAGAGCATCACTCAGAGTCGTCGTTAGGGCTAGATACTGTAGGGAGAGGGACGCTTTCCGATTTCTGGTGTCTCCTCGAGTACGAGTTCTAACATCACACATAACATACATTAAGAAAATTGAGTCTAAGAAGAAAAACAAGAGTAGCAGATACCCGAGAGTTCAGCACCACAAGGAGGACCCGAGACGCGGGGACAAAGGGGCCATTCATGAGCGCCAGAAGTAAACCTTTACAACCTCCTGCCAAAACAGGCCATCAGGCAGCAAGGCCAACCAATCCAAAAGCGAACCAACATGACGGATCCAAACTTATCCACACCCCCCTCTACAACGTGAGCGGCCCCGTCGCAGCCGTCACCGCCGGTGGAACCGCTGCCTTCTCCGCCTTCCGGCCCTCCCAACTTCGGAAGTGACACGCTATTGGCATCGGCTTCATGGTCGCCAATGCCTTTACGCACTTGGTGAGGATGCTCGCCACGCCTGGTGCTGTGGGCCTTCCGCGACAGCGTCCTCGCATTGGAGATCTCCCTGTCGGAGCTGACGGGCGGGACAGTGGTTATGTTGAGCCGGGGGCTGAGTGGAGGGGCAGTTTGAGAGGGGGATGTGCCGGCGGAGAGCGCAGGGAGAAGGTGTTGAGCTAGGAGATTCTAGAAGGTTCTTTGCCATATCTTCTAGTTGTTAGTAGTTTCTTTTCTACCTCTCTCTTAGTATATATAGTGTCGTCTCTCGACGACTTTCAAGAATCAAGAGAGTTACTCTCAATTCCTTTCTTCCAAGGAACCGAACAGAAGGCGGATGTGGCAGGGCGGTGCTGTAATGGGTGGGAGGAGGGGGACGTATGTGGATGGAGGGAGGATGGGGGAGTTGGCGTCGATATGTTAGGGGGTTGGGTTGGGAGATGGAGTGAGGGTTTTCGGTGCACGGAATGGGAGCAGCGGTGATGGCCTCGCGTAGGGTTTGAGTGTGCGTGGTGTGCGTACACCAACCTTTGTTTGGGAGCTTACCGAGTCCAGGCTATCACCCGCGTGGTCTTCATGCTCTGGAGGAGTACAATGGTACTGATGAATCTGAAGGCTGTGAAGTAGGACCATAGGGTTCCAAACAGTCGAAAAGTCCCACCCGATTATCACCCCGCACAACTCTACCTGTTGAGCTCTTTGGAAGAAAGGATTTTGGAGTTACTGTCTTGATTCTTGAAAGTCGTCGAGCGACGACACTATATATACTAAGAGAGAGATAGCAAAGAAGCTTCTAGAAGATATAGCAAAGAAACTACTAGAAAGAAAAGAAACTTCTAGAAGATGTGGCAAAGAACCTTCTCGAATCTTCTAGTTAGTTCAACA
>KV745380.1:0-20625 GCA_001692735.1 Lepidopterella palustris CBS 459.81
TTACGCCTTAATTACCTATATAATAGGCTTATAAAATTCTTTAAATAAATATATATTTAGCTTCTTTTTAATTTCCTTATATATTAGGTATTTTTATTTAATATATAAAATCTAAGCTATTTTATAATATATAGAATAGTACGTTTTTATTTATTCCTTATTCTTATATATTATAATATATAATATTAATAGTATTTTCTTACTATATTTTTTATTTACTATAAGGACCTAATATTTAATAGCTATATACTTTTATTATACTTTATTTATTTATTTAACCGTTAGGGCTATTATTTACTATTTATTAATAGTAATTAGTAGTTTTTTATAAACCTAAGTTACTATAACCTATTATTTAAATTATAAAAACCTTATCTTTTTAGGGTAAAGTTTTTTCTATTCTTTATAGGTTTCTTTAATAATTTTTAAAGGCGCTAAATAACTAATAAACCTAAGGTTTTAAATATATATTTAAGGTTTCTTTTCTAGTTCTTAAATTATTTTTTTAGCTAGTTCTCTTAGAGTAATATATTCTAAGTTTCCCTTTTTAAGAACTTTTTTAGTAACTACCTTTTTTTATTTACTAACCTATATAAACGCAGTATACCTTTCTAATATAGTAGGTAGTAGTATTTTATTCTTACTATTATCTTCTTCTTTAATAGTCTATAAGGGCTTCGCCTTATCTATATTATTAATTAAATTCTTGGTTTTTAAAAGTAATTTATTAGTATAATTATATATAAGTTAAGTATACTAAGGCTTTTTATTATTTAAGTTATTCTTAGCTTTTTAGGGCTTATTAATTTTATTAGCTTTTTTAAAGGTAGATACTATCTTATTTTTTGGCTAATATCTACTATTTATTTTTAAATCTATATAGATATAGTATTTATTATTATAGTATACTATTTAGCTTAAACTATTATATTCTTTACTTACTATAATTTTATTATTAGTATTATTTTTTTACTTTTTACTTTTATAGTTTTATATAAAGTGGCCCTATTTTTTATATTTAAAGTATTTTTAATTCTTTTAATATTCTTTATACTTTAAGTTTTCTTTAGGCTTTTTTTAAGCCTTTTTTAAATATTTTCTTTTTTTAGTTATATTTAGAACTATTAGTTCTAGCCTATATTATAGCTTTTTTAGTTTATAATTATTACGCCTTTCTTTTCTATATAAAGTATTTTATTAGCGTTTTATTTTTAATTTATATATTTAATTATTAATTTTAATAACTAATATAATTATTTTATTAAGGGTTTTTAGCCTATTTATTCTAATTATAGCTACCTTAACTTTATTCTTTAACCCTTTATAGTATCTTAAAATTAGTGGCTTATCTTTCTATTCTAGGCGCGTTACTAATTACTAAAATTCTATAGTATAAGCCCTAGCTAATTTATTTTATTAAATTCTTAAAAGCTATTTTTTATAATTTTTATTTTATTTATATTTTTAAAAGTTTATTTTAACTTTTTTTTTAAAGTACTTATAGTTATTAAAAATATTATTAGTTTTTAAATCTTTATTATTTTTTATTTAAATTATTTCTATAAATTATTAGGAAAACCTTAAACTATTTTATAGCCCTTTTTATTAGGTATACTTTTATAAATATAACTTTATCTTATTCTTTTAAAAGTAGGTATTAATAGTAGTTTAAATAAATTATACCTTAGCTAAAAAACGTCTTTAACTTTCCTTATATACTATTATACTTCTTTAGTAGTAATATCTTAACTAGCTTACTTTAGTACTTCTCTAATTACTATTTAAGCTTAGTAATTACTACTTACTATTATTTAGTATTATATTAGTAAATTCCTTAGTTTATATTTAACCTTTAAAGTATTTTCTTAGAAGTTTTCTACGTGGCTAGTTACGTATCTCTAACTTAAAATATATTAACTACTTAGTCTTTATTATAGGTAGTTAAAGTGTTATATATACCTTAGGGCTAGTTAAAATTTCCGGGTTAGGGTAGCTTCTTAACCTTAAAGTAGTAATAAGGTGGTTTTAGTTATAGCAGGAGAGCTAGGGGCTTAATACGTCTCGGTGGATAGTAGCCCGATATACTCTTATCACAAAAGGCTGCTAACCTTAGGAGTGAAACGTTACTAGGGCGCGGGTAAGGCTGGTATAGTAATGTATTCGGAGTATATTGTAAAGCAATATCTAATAGTAATCTATAAGGATCACTATCTTCAACAAAGTTAACTACAAGGAGAGAGAAAGGAAATTTGTAAGAGAACAAGCTTCTCTTTATAGCCTAAGTCCCTCCATATAATTTAGTGACTCTGTGGGATCTGTATAAATCCCACAGATCTACTAATCCCAGCCTTATTACGTGACCTTCCTATCCTCCTAGTCCCGTGATCATCTCGTCCACCCAAGCCTTGATCCGATCGTCTTCCTCGTCCTCCTCGCCCTTGGAATCCGGATCCTCATCGGCTTCGTAACCTGTTGTGAACGTGTTCATAACAGTAGCTGCCTTCTTCGGGGCAGGTGCAGCTTTTAGAGCTGCCATTTTGGACGAATCAGAAGGCTTGGAAAACGGCGACGAGGTCGTTTAATATAATCGTTTCGGTAGGCTATTATCGAGGTGCTAGGGGAGGTTTTCCTTAGTGCATCGTGTGGTGCGGTTTGGAGGAACTAAAAAACTATAAAATTAGTATATATCGACTCTGCCGTACAAAATATAGGCCTCATAAACCTTTTAAAGCGCAGCATTTTGGTTATGCTGGCGTGTGCGCAAATATTGGGTGAGTTTTGTGGATTTTGAATATGGATACAAGGGGTGCGGCCGAGTGTAGAATCAAGTTGCAAGCGACTAAGCGAGAGGAGGAACATCGAAATGGCCTCGTGCAGGTACATTTCCACAGCTGCATCTCGACAACGAAACGAGAAAAATAGAATTCAAAAAGCTAGATGTTCTCCTAGAGGCATATCTACAAGATTCCGCAAAGAGGATAAGTTTATTGTGGCTGCGTGATCGCTCCGCAGCTAGGTGGCGGATTTAGCTGGTGGATTTTGGTGGTGACTTGACACCCCCTGTACAAAATGGAACAAAACACCCCTTCCCAAAACACCCAACACGACCCGGCGACCTGTTCTAGCACCGGGAGCGTTTGACTTCCATCAGTGTGTTGGCCACCCTACCATTCATGACAAACGGAACTGTTATGCTCCCAAGATCACGATAGAATCCTTTACTACCCTATTATATAATTCATTATTGGCTGTTTATTACAATCTAATTCTATTCACCAGTCACCTTCCGTAGACGCTGCCCTACATCCCTCCGTGAACCTCAAGAGACCACGTTTCAAACCCCAAGAAGATGACTTCTCAATTGCTCATTGAAACTTTGCAAGCAGTAATCATCAGCATAACCTCCAACATTGTTGCGCAAGTAATATCCTCGTATCGAAATGACGTACGACCTGTCTTTCTCAGGTACTTCTAGAGATCCATCTAACACATTGTTTACTAGGTGCCCTTCCAGCTTAATCGTACACTAGTCCTCAAATATGCCATCTTCACTGCCCTGAGTACGCCCCCAAACTGCCTTTGGCAGGCCTACCTCGAAGCAAGCTTCCCCAGTCACCCTCATACTACCGACAGTCCCAAGAGCTCAGGAAAACGCCTGCCGCCCTCCGAACAACCTGTAAATCTCGGCAACGTATTCAAGAAGTTGGTACTCGATCAGACATTGGGCGCTGCTGTGAACACCATTCTCTTCCTGGCGTTCATGTCGTACTTTGGTTCAGTATCACCTTCCACATCTGCAATCTCCCAGGACGTGAAGACGAAGTTTTGGCCGCTGATGTTGGACGCGTATAAGTTGTGGCCCTGGTTCTCTTTGATCAGTTTCTTGTGGGTTCCAGTCCACAAACGGGTGATTGCGGGATGCGCGGTTGGTGTGGGATGGGGAATATACCTGAGTCTGGCTACGGAGGGGGAAAAACGATGAGAAGAAAGGACCAACTTTAGCAGGAGATTGGCGATGGACCTTACATTTTAGAGCTGGACTCGGAATAGATGGCTTCGATGTGTTATGGGGCATGGCTAATGACTTAGAAGGATATGGATTGGATTGCCATCTTGGCATATCGGCGTTCCGAAGGCAGTTTATCATCATTAGAATACTTATACTAGAGGGAAACCTCCTATGGATGACCACAGATCTTCCCTGATTTATGAAAATTCAAAATGCGGATTCTTTCAAGAAGGCTTTGATGGCAAATACAGTCCTATAAATGGACGTTAAACATATATGGGTTGGTGTTGACGCTGCTTTTCCTTCAATTAATAAGAGAACGTCAAATCAAACGTGCAAACCCTTATCGGGTTTTACTTTTATGTGTATACTTCAAAGGAGCTTAACAGACCCCAACGCATCCAGTTCAACCACTGCATCTATATAGCTGGTTCTTTCAATCCCTAGGTAAAGGCTGCTCTATTTTAATTTCCATCTCTTTCATTTTACGTTCTAAATCTCTGTTTGCGCATATTACGCACGGCGCCAACAAACTCCGTGGCTGGCAAAAGAAAATCCCTGAAAATAAATATCTAGACCTGCAGGGCTAAATAATATCTCCGTTTCAATTGCCTTTAGACCGCGATACTCCAACACGGTTACTCCTTTTCTTCCGCTCTTCTACTCATCCGCCATTTACTCAGAATAGCTGAATAATCAGCCTAACCAAACCCCTCACTCAACTATGTCCGATAAGGGCGCAGACACACCCCGCGTCTTCCTCTAGACACGGTAGTTACATCCGTCTCTTCCCTCCCCACCTCTATTTTCACCCTTAACCCCTCTAACACCCACCTCTCAAGCGAAACAGGATGGACCAAATCTGATTGCTACACCGGCCTAACCGACCTCGCACTCACCCCACGGCGAAGCCCAAGTCTTCGCCCCGGGCAAAATTACTGTAGGACCCGGGAAGTTTATCGATCCAGCCAAGCTCGCACATGTGTTTGTGAGTCCTTGACAGCGTGCGAAAAGGACGTTTGAGTTGGCGTTTGAGGAGGTGGAGGGTTTTAGGGGGTTTTAGGGGGCGAGTGGGAGGGTGAGAGTGGAAGAGGGCTTAAGGGAGTGAGAGTATGGTGATTCGGTTTTTTTTATGGAGACTGATTTCGTACCCTCAGATCCCCAGCAGCCGTCACAACCCACCTCCACTTACTAATCGCCCGAGTCCACGGTTTCCAAGCCGCGAGCACGAACGGAGAGAAAGCGTGCGATGTTGTGTTGGCTGCGCATGGGTATTAGCTGTGGGCGTTTGTGAAGAGGTTGTTTAAGTATCCGTTGGAGTCTCCGCTGTCGATAATGCTGGAGCCTGGGGCGGTGGGGGTGGCCAGGTGAGTTTAAACTTTGTGTTAGATTGAGAAAGGTTTTGGGAAGGCTGTGCTGATGATGGCGATGTAGTTATCAAGATCATAATATTGAGGAGCAGGCTTGCTTGTTGGGGTGGGGTTTCCGGTTTGATGGTCGAGTGGATGGGGGTTTGATTCGGAGGAGGGGACTTGGGGATGGAGGGGAAGTGTTTAAAGGATTGGATGTGGTAGTGCTTGTGCAAGATTTTATTTAAGAGAGGATAGACTTGCGTAGACAGATGGACTAGATGAGGAAATAGAGGTTTTTTTTTTTTTTGAATAGGACGGAGTTGGCCATATTCTTTGACGTCAACCAGGAGGAGAGTGGCAAAGGTCGTTTGATATGTGGGGATTTGGATCGGGAGGACTCAAGCGTAAAATAGGTTCAACGGACTTCATCTGAAATACAGGCACATTTTATTGCCGTCTCTAAAGTTGGCCATAAGCGCTGACTCCAACCAAAGCATAGCAGCAGAGGTTTTTGAATCCGCGGAATTGGACCCGGAGGCCTTCCCATTCTCGACTTAATATCGAGACAGGTTCGAGTAGACAGCTGGGATGTGATCGTGATATAGAAATACATTTTCCCGCTGCCTCTCGGGCGAGCCATACTCGTCGATGCCAACTAGGAGAGAAGCAGCAAAGGCCATTAAACATCCGTGGAATTGCATAGGCCTTCCTGTTCTTAGCTCAATAGTAAACGAGGCCCACGTAGACCGCTACATTTTCTCATTAGGCCTAACAGCCATTTACGTTATCCAGGGGTGAAACACTAAGGTCATTTAACATCCGTAGAATTGTGTGGAGTGGCCTTCGTGTTCTCAGGTCAGGGATGAAAGCTGAGTCATGCGCTTATCCTCGGGCCGATAGTATCCAGTTGTTTAAACCAATGGCTTCTCATCCGATGTTGTGCAATGAATCGTTGGGTGTGGTCTACAATACGATCAAAGAATTGTACGTCCCTCTTATGGCAGAAATTACAATGTCGAGGACTACGAGATCGACCATCCAGCTCTCTTACATGCTCTTACACTACTGTCTTACCGCTGATGGGAGGAACCGGATCTGAAGGATAGTTCTCAATGACCAAAAGTCTACCATGAAACGATTACAGAGCTATGGCGGACGTGGGGGAATACGTATTCACGTGTAGAAGAAGCAATTCCAAAGTTATCATCCAGCAGTCTTCTTACAGACGAGGTCAAATAGAACGAGCTCCGCACATGCGAACTCCCGGATCGTATTCTATATTCATCAACTCGAACCATTAAGCTGCTGAGTCGACGCTTCGCAAATTTCATTGCCAGTTTGGTGTTTCGGTTTTGTGGATTTAGTAAGGAACAGCTTTCCCGATTCTTGCCGAGGTCTTGCAATCCCGCCAACCCGCCCGCTGCGCTGGAGATCTACGATACAAGTCCAAAACTTCATCCGCCATTAAATAGCCCTCACATAGCATTGCCACGAGTACGACCTCGATTTCCTTTACTTATAGCTTCGTTTAGGTCGTCCTGGAACGCCAGAAGCTAATTTGACCATGTCGGCATTCAGTCGCAATCTGTGCAGCACAGCGTCCCGGACTATTCGACAGAGAGCGAGCATCAGCTGCAAAGCTGTTCGTCCAATTGCCCTTGCAACTGCTTCCCGCACGCCGATTTTCCAGCGTGCTGCTATTGCCGCTCCCTTCTCTACCTACTCCTCACTCAAGAGCATGGCGCCTCCCATCACCGGCGAGAGAGAGTTCGATCCGGAGATAGTAGACGTTGCAAGCTATGTGCACAATACGCCAATTGAGTCGGACCTTGCTGTAAGCTATACCCAATTCCAGCATTAGCATGTAGAATACCACTGATGATATCCAATCCAGTTCGACACTGCCCGATGGGTCTTCCTAGACACTCTGGGCTGCGGTCTCAAAGCGCTCGAATTCGAGCAGTGCAAGAACATCCTTGGACCCGTCGTTCCGGGCACCATTGTACCTCACGGCACAAAGGTCCCAGGCACAAACTACCAGCTCGATCCCGTGCTGGGCGCCTTCAATATCGGTGCTGCGATTAGGTGGTTGGACTTCAATGACTGTTGGTTGGCTGCTGAGTGGGGCCACCCCTCTGACAACCTTGGAGCTATTCTTGCCGTTGCAGACTGGATCTCTCGGACAAATAGGGCAGGCGGAAAGCTAGGAAATGGCAAGATCCTCAAAGTAAAAGATGTGCTGGAAGCAATGATCAAGGCACACGAGATCCAAGGCTGCATGGCCCTGGAGAATTCCTTCAACAAAGTCGGCTTGGATCACGTCGTGTTGGTCAAGGTTGCCTCAACTGCCGTTGTGTCTAAGATGCTGGGCCTATCTGAATCTCAAACTCGGGATGCCATTTCACAGGCGTGGTGTGATGGCCAGTCATTGCGAACATACAGGCATACGCCAAATACCATGTCGCGAAAGTCATGGGCTGCTGGTGATGCCTGCGAGAAGGCTGTGAACCTCTGCTTGAAGGTAATGCGGGGTGAGGGTGGCATGCCCACAGTTCTCTCGGCCCCTGTTTGGGGTTTCTACGATGTAAACTTCGGCGGCAAGCCGTTCAAGTTCCAGAGGGGTTATGGCAGCTATGTCATGGAGAATGTCCTGTTCAAGGTTTCTTGGCCCGGTTAGTGCTCTAAGCTCCGCTTGTTGACATTCATTCTAATATATTCTTTATAGCCGAATTCCACTCTCAAACGGCCATCGAGGCCGCCAAGCGCATCAACGTCAAGCTGAGGAAGATGGGCAAGACTGCCGCAGATATAGAGAGTGTGGTGAACAGGACCCACGAAGCTTGCATCCGGATTATCGACAAGCAGTTCAAGCCCATGGACAACTTTGCTGATCGTGACCATTGCGTACAGGTACGTTTTACAAACTCCCCTGTAATTAAAAATTATTTTGCTTACAAAGGTTTCTAGTACATGGTCGCAACCATGTTCTGCTTCGACCGCCTCGAAGCTACCGACTACACCGACGGCAGCGAAGCCGCAACCTCGCAACTCGTCGAATCGCTCCGCCAACGCATCTCCTGCGTCGAAGACCCTCAGTTCACAAAGGACTACCATGACCCGGCTCTGCGCACCATCGCCAACGCTCTCACCGTCACGCTAAAGGATGGCACCGTCCTCGACGAGGAAGTTGTTGAGGCTCCTCTGGGCCACAGGCTGCGACGCGAGGAGGCGAAGCCAGAGATTCTAGCCAAGTATAAGAGGCATCTTGGACCGCATTTCTCGGCTGAGCATGTGGATAAGCTGGTTGAGTTGGGGGTTGATGGGACTAAGTTGTATGAGACGGATATTGATACGTATGTTGACCTCTATGTTAAGGCGTAATTATATTTGGGGAGATATTTATGTAGATAAAACTTAAACCTGTCGTGGGTGGCAGTGTCAAAGATATCAAAGATTTTGCCCCGTGGTTTTGTTGATGATTTAGGTGTCTGTTAGGTGACAATTGATTATTCGCGTCTCTGGTCTCTTTTCCAGCATATTGGTTCCCGTGATGTATCTTTCTTCCCGTCTCTTTTCTACTCATGTCTGGCGCAAGTCCTTCGGGATGGTGGTGCAGTCGTTGTGAAGAATTGTCCTTGAAGTGGGGCCGTCTCAAGGCCTGGCACGCATTGCTGTATGAGATGGCGAGGGTGTGGGTTAGTATGGGGAATCATACGTTTTCTACCTCTAGTTTACCAGTTCAGATTTTGGATGGGATGAGGGAGGCGTGGTCTCAGGGTGAGAAGGTGAGAGTTGTGGTGCGGGGAGTTGGTGGAGGGACGTCTGGAAGGCTACTAGGGGGGCGGAAGAGAAGGCCATGGTAGTTTGGTATTTACATTGATTTGAATGATGAGAAGGTTAGAGTGGATGGAGTTTGTTGAGTGGGCTAAGGGGAAATAGGAAATTGTTCTCCGGCATGTGGGGGAGTCGAGCAATGGTATAACGCAGTTTGAGGTCGGAATTTTATCACTACGGCGCATTCCGGATCTGGTCAGGGGAGGGATGAGGAAGTGGGTTGGGGAGGGATACTCTGGAAATGCCTGCGCTGTCTTGTCTTACGCTGATGAAAACAAACTAGAAACGTGACAGGCGTGTTGTGAGTATTTAAAGCGTCCGATACTGGGAGATATTCTGAAGGGTGTTGTGGATAGGAGAAAGTGATCCTGCTTGGTCTGTCTTACTACTGCTTCTCCATCCCTTCCTCTATCTTTATTTCTTCTTGTTATTTAGCCTCACACGGCACATGTTAGTTGAGACTACAGATGATTTTGGCACTAACGACACCGCTGCTATATGTCGTGGCCCTGAAGAGCGTGAAAGCTGAACTATTGAATGCGGTGGTGCGGTCGCAGCGGAAAGTTTGAGAGGCGAGATGGTAGGGTTGGCAATACGGAGGGGACTTTGAGTGGTAAGATATACATCCGTTGATGTGTAGTATGTATTTCTTAGGTTCATGTGTGCTGCTTCTAGTAGAGGTTAAGGACACGGCTTGCATGTCAAATATCCTGATACCCAGTATTCGTTGTGTGTGGTCGATACCGTTAGCATGGCCGAGGCTGAGGTTTATATTTAGGCCTGTCCATTTGGAACCTTTCGCCGCCGGCGCGTTTTCTTGCATGGCAGAAGTGCTTTGGTTTGTGCGGCGGCTGTTTATCTATGTCAATGCTGCTGTGCACCAAGTTCGGAAGAATGATTGGCGCGATCGTGGAACCTCTGCTGAAGACATACATGAGATACATGTAAATAGAAATTTGGGATTGGGAGTGCGATATTCGCCAAACCGACTAAGGCGTAGACGAGTGAGTACGATTAATCTCTCTGAAAGTTTTGCCACGTAGCAATGCCGAGTATATCGAAGTGTTCAGGGTAAGAATAATTGATCCTAGCGAAATGAACTTGGCTAATTAGTTGACAATGTTTCTCTCTTCTGTAAACCTGATAAATTGACTCTTTTCCCGGTCATGAAATACCTTAGCTCCACAAATCTGCCGTCTCACGTAGCGGACCAGTTTCACCAATTCTTTTCGAGAAGCAGTCAATGTTGCAGGGATTTAAGTACCTTGCCAACCAAGGAAATATATTCAGTACACAGTTGATGTGACTGGGATGGTAAGGTTGTCTCAGGTATATCCGTCGACCAATGCTGATATATTGACTTCATTCCCATTGAATAGTACGGAGAAACGGAGAGTCTGTAGCTTCATGCACAGATGACTTTCGACGGACATATGCGCAATGTCTATTTTCAGGTCGTCCGTAAGAGCTGGCAACGACCTCCTGAGGTCGTTATAAGCATCTAGGCCAGAACAAGCTCCATTTGTGAACTGAAATCCACCGTCGCAATTGTGACCTTGTGAATTGCATGCTTCACAGACTGTCTGAGACAGAAAGGTCTTGGTTATTGAAACTACTCGCGATCATGGATGCGGATAAGAAATGTTTGTTCCGTTCTGCAACTCGGAAGGGTTTCGAACAGAAGAGTTCCTTGAATACGGAGTATCGGCCGAGATTATCTTTTAATGATGAAGTTTCCTGCTGGTGTTGAGCTGGCTCACAAACTGAAAATAAACCTACTTTGGTGTTTCCACTGCCAATCGAAGTCATGACGAAGGTTGAAGCAGAGGTGAGTACCGTACAGTGAGCGGTGCATGGTGCATGGTGATGCCACGTCTGTACTGTTGCACTGCTGCACAGCTTTGCTGCCTCTAATGTTTTTCTTTGGAGATGTGGGTGAGGCTGAGGCTGGGTTCGGTGGTGGTCGCAATGAGGTTGGAATTGAAGCTTGGCCGGTGCGGACATGGCCGCCATGGCCCGTTCTCGCTGCTTTTACTGCCGCTTTTTAGCGCTGCGGCTCCTCAGGGGCACCCGTAGACTCATCCTTCATCCATCCACACAAGATCCACTTCGCCTCAAGGACCAAACAAGCACTACAGCAAGTTGAGACGAACGAAGCTTTCCGCCCGTGCCAATCTTTCGGCCCGTTCAGCTAACCACTACAAGAATTCCGGCTAGACGCCAACGCCAAGTATCTCTCTCGCCCTTGACAGTATGGGCTCATGCAGCTCTCTGTCCACCAAAGTTCCCGCGTCTGAGGCTGGCTGGCTACTTCATGATGCATAACAACGCTAACAGGCGATGCTGTTGTTAGACTCAGTCCTATTCCAATTATTGGCAGCACTAACTATTGAGTTGTCCCACCAAAGCACCAGGCTTTAACCCAAAATTGAACTTTGTTGATGCCGTGTGCAGGTCCAGATTGTGTCCATCCCAACCGGGAACCCTGCTTGTCCCGTTGAGGTCTAGATGAGGGATGTCTGTTCGCGGTTTCCGTAGAGCTTTATTGTTCGAGCATACATCATGGCTAGAGCTGAGCTTGACAGCCAAGTTTACCTCCCTACCTACTTTGAAACGGCAGCAAGGGGAAGTGGGTAAATCATCCCACTACCTTAATATTTCCCACTTTGTTATCCGTTGTTTCTTAATTCTATGTCTCTCAGTTACAGTTAAATTTTCTCTCATTTTTGATCTTCCGTTCTTGCTCTAATTTGCTCTTTGTACAACCCACCTTTTCTCTCATCGCTGCCTTAGTCTTTATCATGTATCAGTCTCACGGAGCTACGGCGACCTCAACGGCAAATGCTACACCTAGGGCGGGCACACCAGACAGCGATGTCATCCATCCCGCTCCTCGATTTAATCCCAACCCGTTTGCAACACCATACGGCTCAATGCCTGGGTCAGCAACAGGTTCTTCGACCGCACTTCAAACTATGAAACAGCCGCGATTCTTTCATTCCCGACGTGTGAAGAAGGGATCGATTGAAAGGCCGTGGATGAATCGTAAGGATCCAAAGGAGAAATGGGTCACCATCATTCCTCTCCTTGGTATATTCATAGGTTTGGCCGTATCCGGAGTTCTCATCTGGGATGGCCTACGCACTGTAGTCAACCACAAGTACTGCGAAGTGTTGAATGAGGATTTCTCTGAAGGGCTAAATCCCAAGATTTGGACCAAGGAAGTCGAAGTTGGTGGTTATGGGTGAGTAAATCATTCTGTCATGGGGGAAAGATGTCTAAAGTGGTTTCAACAGTAATGGTCAATTCGAGATGACAACAAACGACGACGAGAACGCTTTCATTCAAAATGGGCAACTTATCATCAAGCCCACTCTTCAAGATGCTAGCTTGATTGAGAAAAACAACATCATTGATCTCACCAACAGTGGTTGCACATCGGAAATTTCTACAAACTGCATCGCTGCAACCAACATCACCAACGGTACCATCGTAAATCCCGTCAAGTCGGCGCGTATCAATACGAAGCTTGGAGCTAACATCCTTTATGGCCGTGTGGAAGTAACCGCCCAGCTACCTGGTGGAGACTGGATGTGGCCTGCAATCTGGATGTTGCCAAAAGACAGCAAGTATGGAGAGTGGCCCAAATCAGGCGAAATTGACATAGCGGAGTCTCGCGGCAACAACTGGACATACAGCCAGGGCGGCAACAACATCGTGAGCAGTGCTCTTCACTGGGGCCCTAACGCTGCCAATGATGCATGGTGGCGCAACAATGTCAAGAGGAAGGCTCTACACTCTACCTACGCTGCTGGTTACCACACCTTTGGCTTAGAGGTAAGTCTGAAAACATAATTGTCCTTCTAGAAGAGTGGCTAATCCAAGATACAGTGGAGTGAGAAATATGTGTTCACATACATAGACACTCGTCTTCTACAAGTCATGTATACTTATTTCGATCAACCATTCTTCAAGTACGGTCAATTCCCGCTCTCAGATAGCAACGGCACTCGTCTCCAAGACCCTTGGAGCTACACGGGTCGTGACTCGACTCCCTTCGACCAGGACTTCTACCTTATTATCAATGTCGCTGTCGGAGGTACTAACGGCTGGTTTAAGGACGGTGCATCTGGCAAGCCTTGGCTAGACGGCAGTCTGACTGCGCCAAAGGATTTCTGGGATGCCCGTGACCAGTGGTATCCGACATGGCAGAAGAATGGGGAGATGAAAGTCAAAAGTGTTAAGATGTGGCAGCAGCAGGGTTACAATGGATGCTAGAATCCTTATTTCGATGAATGACTTTCTTTTCTTTGTTTCATTATAGACTGGACCCCCGTGGTTGAGGAAGGATGGTGTAATTGGGTACTTTGATGCTTGTATATTGATTGAAATGAGGGTATCTGTGGTGGTGTCATATGATTTGCGTATGGATATACAGAGGGACCTTTAGAGATGATTAATCGCTTTCTACAATTATTAAATCACCCTGTCATATCTGTGAGCCTTCACTCCACAAGGTCTGAGTCGCGATCCATCCTGCAATAACAAAATTCTCCTACGAAGAAGAAAATGTTTCACCACGCGTCTCGTAGTGAATTCCCAGCAGGTCCTTAACATATCCTAAACGATTCCAGCTCACCACTCTTTCACCACCAGTGCTCGCGTACTCTTGATTCCCTAAAGTTTCGCCACTAGCGACGTCGAGATAAGATACCACTCCGCTGCGCCAACCATGCGCCCCTGAGTGTCAAACGCGCCACAACGCGCCACAATTCTCGAACACAGCTGAAGCTGAATGAAGAGTTACCCGCGGTATGTCGGGACGACGCGTTCGAGTCTAGGCACGCGGCCGACCTCATAATTTCATATTTCACTATCGATTCCTGCATTTGAGAGCCGCATTCGAGTCATGGCTGGGCGCCTAGAAGGCGTTGGCTTGGCCGGAAATTGCCCAGATGTCCAGCTGGGCGGAGGACGGCTGGTGCAGAGCGGGCTGAGTCCTTGGCAGCTGGTCGAAAGGTGAACGAACCGTCTGTCATGAAAAGAGATGATGAGTAAGGTAAGGCAAAAGAGTCGAGGGAGGGAAGTCCACGATGTAGGGCATGCGAAATATCTGAGTGCTTTGCTTTTTGTTTCCCAGCTGCTAGGCTTTCACTGCAGGGCGGGAAGCACTAAATTCGGGGTCTTATCATCCCAGAAGAGTCGTCCAGAATTCCAACTTTCGGAACGTCTGTCCTACTGCATCATCGTTGGGGCCGTCTTTCGGCGGTGTTTCCAGACAGCGTTCTACTTTTGATCCAGAGTCTTGAGATCTTCGGATTTTCCAAGGTCCCGCTTCCAAGCGATCATCACGCTGCTTTTACGCCCATGTTCCCGCGATTCTAAGGCTCCGCCACACGCATGGAAGCCATCCTTGGCGGCAATCACTCTCCGAGGAAGGGGGACGACTCTCACCTATCCCTCAACACCATGCCGACTAATCGACTTTGGGAAGATGTGGGACGCGGAGAGTCATCCACGGGAGATCACCGCATGACACGCTACGACACGAAAACCGTATCGATACCTATCGATAGTGTAGCTTTCCATCCCATCATCAAAAGTTTTCTGGGATGCGGATCACTGCATGCCCCAGTTCTATTCATGGCTTTTCCAATAGGACTGCCACCGTGAGCTGTCAGTCCTGTAGCCAACCGCCCGGCCCTTCTGTCATCCAAGCAATCGAGGAAATAAGCTAGAGAGAATTCTCTGGGAACACTGATCGTGACAGCTACCGGATCCGTAACGGCTGGTAAGTCCTTAATTACCTAGTCCGTGATAAGGGATAGGTTAGGGCTAAAGGCTTAGGCACTCCTTTCGATGGCGCCTTTTTACAATAAGAAAGGACAAGCTCTTCGGCGGCGCCGCTTGGATCTAACTGTACAGGGTGAAGCCTCAGGTACAGATATAACGCCTTTTGCAATATATTCCGGCGATGCGTCGTCTGAACAGGACTAGGCGGCGTCGCCTCCAGCATCAGTTACACAGTGCCACGGAGCAGGTGAGAGTTTGCCTTGCAATCGTGGATCGTGGAACCTGTACGGCGTGGCAGTAACCTAATTGCCCCTACGCAAATACAATGTTATTGTATGATGTGCGCGCTTCCAGGCTGCATTTGACCCACGGCATGAATTGAGCTCCACTTGTACTTTTACATCAGAACTCATACCAATTGCCTACCAACCAGGTGGCTTGTATCTCCTTTACCGCTTATTCCCTCCACCGTCGTTGGTTGACAGCCACGCCAAATCCTAGACGCCAAACCTAATGTATCTCTGCCATACAGAATCGTCAACCGCTGTCCCGCCGCTTGGTGATCCGTTAGACTTTGTACCTCGCCGGGCCTCCCGTCTTCATGACTTCTTCCGCACGCAACTCCATCGATGGCACGCTTCGCCCCCCACCCCTGTTGCTCGCCTAGGTAGTCCAGGTCGCCATGATCCTTAAGGGACATCTTCAACCATGGAGACGCCGGAAGTCTCCTTGAACGGACGGCCTGCTAGACCTCCTTTATGTGTAATGATGGAATTCATCACAGCTCCACATTATTTTAGGCGCTGGAAGAATACCATGCGTCACAGTCAGCCACGGTTTGAGGCCGCGGTCCAGCCAAATCTCGGTGCATTGGGTGGCTTTATTGAAGAAACTTGACCGTGGGAGTTCAGATTTTGACCTAATCCGGTTATGTCTGCGTTAAGTAGGCTTGTATTAAAAACCATCTGGCTACACGCAGGGGTTCACCCACAAGAATAGACGGCCGCTACCATGACGGCTATCCAATTGATAGGACTGGTGTCATGCATCTTTGGGTTTGCCTCTCAACATCAGCCATTTTTTCCCCCACTATTGTTCCTGCTGTATTATCCAACCCCCCTGCATCCCAGTTGGCATAGAGGACCTGCAGCCGCTTATCCTCCTGGTTACTACATTTATTCATTCCACTCGACCCGACGTGTCTAGTTTAATTTTATCCAAGGCCCATCCTTCTTTCTATAATTCCCCGTCACCGTCCTTTCTTGTGTTTTCAGGCCTGTCCCGGCTCCATCCTGGTCCCACACTGCTAGTAAGACTTGAATTTGAACGTGTATGAAGCTTGCTTGACTAACATTGAAATGCAGCTCCGCTCTTCATAACTGTCACTTCCTTCTAATTTTGGCCAATCTCGTGGTCTCTCGTCAGGCCGTTCCACTCGCTCAGGGTTACATTCATTCACAACATTCGCTTCCCCCGCCGAATCCGAACTACCGGAAAGGACCATTTTACTCTTCACTCAGCGACCTAATACGCCAATTTAATCTAATCGTTCCTTGGTTCATAGCCTATCATGGGTTTATTCAGCAATGAAAAGAAGTCCAGCGATGGCACCCAAACGCCCAAGTCCAATGATGGCACCCAAACACCCAAGTCCAACGGCGGCACCCGAACAGCAGCTCCAGGACCGATACATCCTTCGACATTTATCACAGAAAAGATGGAACCTCCATCCCCAGGGTTCTTGAACGGTTCTCTCACGCCGAACAGCAACAACTCCCGAAGACCTTCGTTTAATGGGTCCCTGAGATCGGTCCAGAGTAGCAGCTTTATGGAAGATATCAAGCATGAAGTCATGGTCAACTACCTGTTCCAACAACAATGTGGACGTCTATGGGTTGGTGATGGGAGTGGTGAGCTCGAGGGTGTGCTACTGAGGAAGAGCAGGGGCAACTACATGGCTTGCCCGCCACAACTGGTTGACTCGGCTTTTGCCCACTACTGTGCACAACTCAACGTTCAGGTAAGTCTTCGGAGGCAGTAAAAAGTTCAAGAATGCTAAACTCTTACTAGTGTGCCATGACTGTTAACTCTCGAATCATCAAGACTTTCCTTAACTGGTCTCCAGAGGCAACAGACGTCCCACTCATGAATGGTCTCCGAGTCCAGATTCTGCCAACAATTGACGACCTACCAAAAGCCCGAAAGAATCAGTTTGCTGCATTTATTGCATCAGGTTCTTTGCTAATTGTTTGGGACGATGAAGCCATGAACATTATGAGCCGTGCCAAGGCAATTGAAGATGAGCTTATGCAGCTCGTGTGGAAGACTGGCGATACGGAAGAGGAGGAAGACGGAGGCATGAAGAAGGGCCCAGCTGTGGTAGAAACCGAAATCGACGAGGAGAGCGGCGAATACAAGCCAGAAAGCCGACCAACGCACATTCAGAACTCTGTGCTGGTTATGTTCACACTAATCATCATCGTCATCATGTTGGGGGCTGGTTTCAGGCAGATTGCTATCGAGGTTATGGTTGACCGTGGCTACGCTCGTCTTGCGTTCTTGGCTCTCACGCCTGTTCAGATCTTCTTCACTCTCGTAAGTCACTCCTCTTGACATTTACTTCTTTACCTGCTCATTCCGTATTCAGTTCTTCGCGCAAGTTATTGTTGGTTGTCTAGCCCAATGCGTTGGACCAGTTCGACAGATGACGACCAACTCACGATACTACTCTGCATTGCTCCCACGCCGTATCACTAGAGGAACGCTTCCTCACATCACCATCCAATGTCCTGTCTACAAGGAAGGCCTTGCATCCGTTATTGCTCCCACGGTCAAGTCCATCAAGCAAGCCATGTCTACCTATGAACTTCAAGGAGGATCCGCAAACATGTTCATCAACGACGATGGCTTACAAATCATCTCCGAAGAAGAACGTCAAGCTCGTATCGACTTTTACGCTGACCATAGCATTGGCTGGACTGCACGACCCAAGCATGGAGAAAATGGTTTCGTTCGCAAGGGTAAATTTAAGAAGGCTTCGAACATGAATTACGGTCTCATGTTGTCCAACAACGTTGAAGAAAGGCTTGCCCTAGTTTCCCGACATGACGGCTGGACTCAGAACGATGAGGCTCAAGAGTATGAGAGATGTCTTAAGGAAGTTCTCGAGGAGAATGGTCGTGCTTGGGCCGATGGCAACATTCGTGTTGGAGATTACATCATCCTGAGTAAGTGCCATCCCGAATACCTCGTGGAAACATTCACTAATTTAGTAAAACAGTTGACTCCGATACTCGTGTACCTTCCGACTGCTTCCTCGATGCTGCGAGTGAAATGGAGCAGTCTCCTGAGGTCGGTATCATGCAATTCTCGTCCGGTGTCATGCAAGTTGTCCATACCTACTTTGAAAACGGGTATGAATTAGCAAATAGTGTGTCCTAATTCTGCATTCGTGCTAACTAAATTTATTAGCATCACTTTCTTCACTAACCTCATCTACACTGCAATTCGTTACACTGTCTCCAACGGCGATGTAGCTCCCTTTGTCGGTCACAATGCCATTCTCCGCTGGTCTGCCATCCAACAAGTCTCCTTCACCGACGAAGATGGCTACGAGAAATTCTGGTCCGAATCCCACGTCTCGGAAGATTTTGACATGTCCCTCCGCCTCCAATGCAATGGCTACATCATCCGTCTCGCCGCCTGGGCCGGGGAAGGTTTCAAAGAAGGCGTCTCCCTCACCGTCTACGACGAGCTAGCCCGTTGGGAAAAATACGCCTACGGCTGCAATGAGCTTCTATTCAACCCCATGCGCCTCTGGCTCACGCGAGGCCCCTTTACCCCACTCTTCCGCCGCTTCCTCTTCTCCAACATCCGCTTCACATCCAAGGTAACCATCGTCTCCTACATCGGGACCTACTACGCCATCGGCGCGGCCTGGATCATGACGACGGCAAATTACCTCGCCATCGGCTGGTTCAACGGTTATTTGGATAAATACTATATCGACAGCTGGAAAGTCTGGTTTTCCATCGTCATTGTCTTCAATGGCCTCGGCAACATCGCGCTCGCGATTATGCGGTACCGTATCGGCGACCGCTCCTTCTTCGGCGCTCTGCTCGAAAACTTCAAATGGATCCTCATGCTCGGCATCTTCCTCGGCGGTCTTAGCCTGCACGTCTCCCAGGCCCTGCTCGCGCACATGTTCGAGATCGATATGACGTGGGGCGCCACCTCTAAAGAAGCGGAGTTTTCCAACTTCTTCATCGAGGTGCCGAAGGTGTTGAAGAGGTTTAAGTTTAGCATTGCGTTTGCGTTGACGGGAATTGTGGCGATGATTGTGCTGGCGGTCGCGCCGTTTGTGCCGTATGATTGGAAGATTACGGATTTTGTGGCGATTTTGCCAATGGCAACGGTTACGGTTAGCCATTTGCTCTTGCCGATTGCGTTGAACCCGGCGTTGATGACGTTTTCGTGGTAATGTGGAATCGTCCGTCTTCGTGTTGGGATAGTAGCTGCCGATGACAGTCAAATGAAAGTAAGAGGTGGATGGGTTTCTTTTTGAGTGGGTGTTGGCGTTAGGGCTAGATGCTGTTTTGTATTGGGCGCAGGGGCTGCCGGACTTTCGTTAAGATGGCACACACAGATGGGATAGACTTTTCTTTCTCCCTTCTCCATCATTTTGAGCACTTCTCTGGCGTGGCATGTCCGTTCCATCCATCACCCGCTTGGCTACAGGCCCACCAAAGTCATTTCCTTCCCTCCACTTTAATGTTTTTCGTTTAAGACCATACTCTCCTTTTCACAACGACTTCTTGACGCTATCTGTCTCTGGTAATCTATACTCGACGCGACGCACGGGATGGCAATGCCAACGTAAGGAGGGGCATATATCTATTTTCCATTGTATATATCTGGACCAGACAACATACAAACACATCACCAATAAAAACGGAGATTTTCCAAAAAAAAGAAAGAAGGAAAGAAAAGAAAAGAAGAAAAGAAGTTAAACAGACGTCCAAGGCTCGGAAAGTAGTGATTCCAGTGCGAAGGCGTCTATCCCACAATTGGAAGCAAGCAAGGCTACCTGCTTCGATTAATCATTGATCATGTATGCACAGGTACCCTGTTTACGGTTATCGCGTGCGTTACTCACGGTGGTGACGGTGGTGCTGGCGCCCATGCTCTTTTTTTTTTTCTCTTCGTTCTTTGACGTGCTTTCGATCGGGCAAAATGCAGAAGGCCTAATATGGTTTTCCCTCAGGCATGGCCATATTAGGCTGCGCTGCGTTTCCTCATGCCGTATAAGCACGTGCCTTGGGCCAGTAAAATGCCAAGTGGAAGAAAAGACGTCGCATTCGATAAAGTGTGGATTGTAGTCACGGCTTCTCCGCCCAGATGGTCCGTTGGTCTCTAGCGACGGATGCTGGGACGATCTTGGGCGGGAATGCGGTCGATGGAGCGAGTGGTTTTGGTGATGTGGGTAAGGCTGGTACTGTACGTTCGATTTGCTATGCGCATGGGGCATGAGGACAAGCAAGACTGACAAAACTTCCGACGAGCCCCACTCACGCAAATGTTCAAATACGTAAATGACCAATTTCATTAACTTTACATTAACGAGTAGTATGTAATGTA
>KV745381.1:0-20240 GCA_001692735.1 Lepidopterella palustris CBS 459.81
TATAGTGAGCTCTTAAAAAAGAGTAAAAGAATTAGTGTCTATAATTGGTTCGGTTTATAGAAAGGGTTTAACCTAACGTAATATTACTAAAGCGCTATAAGTAGAGGAAAAAGGCTTATAAAAAAGCATTAATTAAATACTAATATATAATACTTTAGTATAGTATAAAACATTAGGTAAGGAATTAGAATATATAATATTTAGAAGGTATATATATTACTATAGTTTATGCGTAACACGTAGACTATACGTAATTAGGTGGCTAGCAGAAAGGAGCTATTTATATTTAAGTAGTTATAGGTTATTACTATAATAGAAAGGGTTTAACCTAACGTAATATTACTAGAGTACTATAAGTGGAGGAAAAAGGCTTATAAGAAAGTATTAATTAAATATTAATATATAATACTTTAGTATAGTATAAAATATTAGGTAAGAAATTAAAATATATAATATTTAAAAAGTATATATATATTACTATAGTTTATACGTAACGTATAGACTATATATAATTAGGTGGCTAGAAGAAAGAAGCCACCTATATTTAGGTAGTTACGGGTTGTTACTATAATAGGGTTACCCTAATAGAGCTAAAAGCTAACTTTAATTTAAGCGTTGCTATTTTCGCCTTAAGGGCGTTAATAGTAGTATTATAGCAAGTTTATTACGTAGTAAAAGTATTAGTAAAGAAGTTTTATAATATAGCCGTCTACTCTTTAATAAGAGTAGTAATATTAAATAACTAGGTAGTAGTACTATTTATAGTAAGAATTAGTAAAGGGGATTAGTTAACGCAATATAGTATCACGGAGTTGCTACAAGTAGTTATAATAGGCTTAATTACTAGCTATTAGCCGTGCTATATATAGTAACAGGTAAGTGATTAAGACGTTACGTAAAGAAGAAAAAGGAGAGTCGCCAGCTTGCTCGCGAGAAAAAGTCAAGGGTGGTCTTGGCGGCAGTGCGTAAGCACGTGCTTAGGCGCGTTGCTCGGCGTGCTAGGTGTCGCGGGCTGGTCCCGTGACAATACCGAACCAAACCAAATAATAACCCTAACTAGTTACATTACTGGAACACGAAGCTGGAAAGTATATTACCGTTTTTGCCACCAAGCTAGCGGGGAGAGTGAACGACCCGCTCAAGTCACCCCCTTGTGCATGTGTCTAGAATAACAGCTGAAGGGCTTTCTAGAGTCAGGTGGAAGATTGTAGGAATAAAATCGCCAAGTAGGTGGTAGTTAGTGTACACTTCGGTGAGTAGTTTAGCCGGTAAGTAATTTAGCCAGTAAATAGTTTAGCCGGTAAGTAGTTTAGCCGGTAAGTAGTTTAGCCGTGGAAAGTTTAGCCGTAAATAGTGAGTAGATTACCACGAGAGTATTTTAGCCCTAAGTGATTGTGGCGGAAACTAAGGACGTAAATTCCCAATTATTGGCTACATAATGAAGACGTTGTGCAAAGAGAGAAAACTGTAGTATCTAATACGCGATGTTTGTTTACGTCTCATCTGCTAATCAGAAAATTCGTTTGCCGTATAGCAGAACCGTGGAAAGTAAATCTACAACAGGAAGTAAACCTATACCATTTCGGTTTTGGGTCTTTGGTTTAGTTCTTGGGTGAATAAATTACCGCCCTCATTTCTCATCTCAACTGATTGATGCTCAGTCATCAGGGGCGCGACATCATTGCACCAAAGCCCCAAAATCGAACCCAATATCGCTGTACTCATACCCACATAGTACTTTGTAGATGTTAGTTTGCCAACCTTCCTCTTAGGTCATAGGTCAATGATAAGAAGCTAATGTAGAACTTACTGTAATTCTAAGAAACTATTAGTTACGCATACAAATAGCGTTGAGAGTGACTTACCGGAAAGCTGCTGCGTATGTTAATTCTGTCTCCAATACCGCCATCTTAATTATAACGGGAGTGATCCCAGGTATTTGCGAAAGGGCTGCTTGGTCCTTACTTGCAATGGCTAATAGTAATGCTCTTAGAGAAGTAATTGGCAGACCTAAAGGCAATACCGCCCTCGACACCCTTTTAGCCAATGTTGCAGACACCCTTGAGCGAATAATAGTAACGTAAAAGGAATCTGAAAGACCAGTTAGCCAAAATTAAAGCAAATACTACCCTCGCTTTTACGCTTACTTGAGAGCCCAGGCCCGATGTTCCTGGCAAGGTTCAGAATGCCAGTGGCCGTGCCGATCAACTCGTCGCCAAATGCTAATTGTATCATTACGATACTAATGACTTTAAAAGCGCCTCCAAAAAAATCGGCGACAAATATGTATGCGAGCCCTGGCCTGAAGTTGTTCGGTGTTAAAGTTGCCATAAGCGCGACAAAGATAGCCCCAAGAAAAGCAGTCGCTGAGAACTGGAGTTGTGTATGCCGAATAATTCTCATGGATAGTCCGGCAAATAGTGCTCCAGCCATGGTTCCAAATCCAGATGGGAGAATGTAGACGCTAGCTCTAGTTTGGTTGGTAGTGTATAGGGCGGATACTTCAGTCGGCCACACGTCGTCTATGGATGCTATCCCAGAGGTAGCCAGTGTTACAGCTAGCAGAACAAAGAGAAACCTAAAATGAAGGAAATATTAGGGACGAATTTGTTTTGAGGCGAACGCTGACACTTACCCGCGCGTGTTTATAAACATAGTGTGAGGAAAGATTGGATTCTTAGACCCGAAAGTTTCTAATGTGACAGAATGTAAGCATTTTGCGGGAAACTAGAATTTATATTGGAGCAGCCTTACCCCAGGCTGCAAGACATGCCATAATTACCACCGCTGCGACCAAAGGCACTATAATTGCGGCAGAAGACCACTTGTACTTTTCAGATATTACCCAGACAATAGAAGTACTTATCAAAACTATAAATAACTGTAAGGAGTTAATATTTTTTCGATGTGGGATGAGGGCTGCCAGTACAATAGTAAATAATGCTCCTATCCAGTCGAAGTCTTTTAAAGCTTGAAGTTTGCTGCGCACATTCCAAGAAGAGCAGAGCTGCCGTTCGTGAGGCTGATGATTCAGTTAGCCAATAGCCAAATTTCATTGGCCTTGGAGAGAGAGCTTACAGGATAGTAAAATAAGAAGATCATGATGCCGGAGACGGCTGTTAAGATTATATACAGGTAGTAAACCCAACGCCATGTGGCATTCTTGGCCATAGCATGTCCTACTAATGAGCCGGTTACAAGGAAGGGCAATGGGGTGATAAAGAGCAGTCCTAAAGTAGATATAAGCTTCTGGTTTGAGCCCGCAACAATGTGGCAATTTGGAGGTTCACCTTGCACTATGCCTCTATGCTTTTTCTTGAACATTTCAGACAAGATGGCGCACGATTGTGATTGACACCCCGAGCCCAGTCCGATAATTGTGGACCCGATAACGGCAACCCAGATGGATTTCGCAGTCACACACACGACTCCCCCAACGATTGCAATGACATTGCCAAATATCAGTACGTCCTTCCTTCCATATTGATCGGAAATAGCTCCTATTTGTGAACAGTTATGAGCCTGTATGCCTCGCACGTTGAAAAAAGGGTAGAGAAACCAAATCCCACCTGCTATGCACCAGCTACAAATGCTTGCCATAACTGGTCCGAAGCTCAACCAAAGGTAGTATTCTCTAAATCCTATTATTGCCGTTAGAACTGGTACATTTCATCCTTAAAATTATGTCTTCTTGCCTAAGTCTATGCTCATAGACTCCAAGACTGACGCTGGCATAACAGAGAGTTCTGTAGCAGCAATGTAACCAAGAACAAGACCCTAAACAACGCAATTTTATTAGTGACCTTCCGCATTTCTAGGTTTCTAGGTTACAAACAACGATAGCTAAATATGATGTGGGCCGAGCTCGAACAGATGCAGTATTATGCGGCTCTGGTGAAGCGCTGTCCTCAATGTGCTCTGCATTTGACTTCGAATCCATTTTGATTCTAAGAGTATTTTCTTCGTGAAATGTACAATTTCTCTGGAGTTATAAATTGAACAAAAATGAGGGCTGTTGATGCCGGTGTAGTACTGCTATTTAAGTGTTTTCTTACCCATGACTGTTGAAATCCTTTGCAGTCGGATCTACGTGTAAGCCTCGACAAGTTATAATTCCAAGAGCCAAATGTACTTGTTGGTCGGAGTCATATCCCCGCACTTCCTCCCAAATGCAATGTAGATTAATGTCCCCGGATGGAAATCTAGATTTGCATTGGAATGGTTGTCTAGTTTTCAGTGCATCCGGCTTCGATCCCATCGTTATTGACCGCTAGAAATTTGATTTTCCGGATCGGATGTAAAGGTCAATATTGCCAAAAGGTTAGTGGAAGAATAGAATGAGCCGATATCCCAAGGCTATGGATCTAACAGTGACCCGTAGCAGATAATGTAACCCATCTCCAGATCTTGGTTCGTAGCCCCATCCCATTCCAACAATAGTCTGAAAATCTGGTGGCTAATTCATCACCACGCGCTGCCTTTCGCCCTCAGGCCATAAACCGAGGTGTAGAAGTTCTCCGGGATCAAACGGACTGCGCACAGCTGACCATCACGCCCCAAGACAGCCCTTAGTTGTCGAGCTCGCACGAATCTACAGTTACTAAAAACTTTTATCTCCTTTGCTGCCTACCCTTAGTGTAGGCAACCTCACTGTTGACTGATGGAAGCTGTGCTACAGCAGGCAACGCTACAGGCAGTGACGGGACTAGCGAGCAACTCTCGTGTATATAAGACACATGACCCTCTTAGATAGCAAGACAAGGAAGACAATTTCGAACTCTCGACACCAAACTGTTCGGCAGTTCGAAATTAACCTTGTGCACCTGGTCCAGATACCTTTCGATTCAGTGGCTCTTCTCGACAGCCATGTCACTCGCCATACGTGATCGCACTGCTTCACCAAACGAAAAGCGAGACAGTTGCCGCCTGCAATGGTCTCATCATACTCTAGACAATTCTAGCTAGTCTTCTCTAATTCATTTATTTGCGAGATACAAATAGTACGAATTAGATGCCAAGATCATTCCACGTTGGCTGACGGAAACACCAGAAAATAGCGGCTATGATATATAGAAGTCGCTTGTACGCGATGCTTCGAATTTGGAATGAAAAAGCTCACAAACTTGCTCGCGATACAGCATCCATAATTTCGCAGAGCTATTCACTTCGAACTTCTTTCCTTGGCGTTAATTGTAACATTAATGGAGATTTTTGCCACAAAATGAAAGTTTTCTGATCCATCCAGTTTCTGCTTTCTTCACAGACTTCAAAGTCAAAGTTCCACAACAGTTTTGATAGAATGAGGCGCATCTCAGCATATGCAAGACTGTCGAATAATATTAGTAAATGAAATCAAAAGGGACTTTTTATCAAACTTACTTCTTCCCAATGCAATTTCTGGGCCCCACTGAGAATGGCTGCGACGCGACACGTTTGTCCGACGCATAGATGCCGCCATCATCAATCCAGCGCTCAGGTACAAACAGGTCCGGATCCCGGAAATTGTTGGGCGAATGAGTAATAGCCCAGGCCGTGACCGAGGCTTGAGTCTATGTCCAATGTATTAGCTTAGTCAAGATTGAATCCAACAGTAACTGACAGGGCATAGTGACAAGTGAGAGGCGATGCACTTACACCTGGTGGAACCCAGTGTCCGGCTACAGAAATACCCTCCTTGGGAGCCACACGTGGTAGATACCCAGCTACTGGTGGATATATCCGCATTGATTCTTCGAGAACAGCATTTAAATATGTCATATGTGCCAGATTGTTGAGAGAAAAATCGTCTTCGGACTTAATAGATGAGCGGACTTCCTCCAGCAATTTCTGAAGCTTGGCCGAGTTCCTGGATAAATGATAAATTGCACCAGACAGCGCAGTTGCACTTGTTTCGCTCCCTCCTAAGATAATAAGTGTGGAGTTTGAATGCATTTCACCGAGGTCAATTCCATCCGGAGATCTTTCCACAATATACTTGACGAAGTCGGGCCGTTCCGTTTTGGTTGCAAGACGACGATCCATTTTCTCTGCGCTGAGATTGTGATGGTCCAGAAACTTCTGCATCACTGACTTCGGTATAAGACTTGCCAGGAATCTGTCTAAGAGAGGGAACTGCTTTGTAGCAACAATGAACATTGCAGCCCGCATCGAATCAAAGACAATTGCAATCCAGGGATGGTAGTCGCTTTTCTCTAAACACCGGAAGGGCTCGCCGAATGTAAGGTCACCGACCAGATCGAAAGTCGTCCAGTTCAGCCATCGCACCAGGTCCACCTTTCCTTTCTTCGATCCTTGAACTTCCTCATGCAGTCTTTTCATAAGCAAGTCGATGTAGGATTTTATTAAAGGCTCTTGCTCCCGTAATGCCTTCTCCGAAAATGCGTGCGAGAGTAGTCGGCGTTGTCGAGAATGCGAAGCATCGTCAGGTGTTGAATGGATACTTTCTACTCCATTGATTGGAGTGATGTAATTCATTTTATCCTTCGTGAAATGGGGAGTCCCACTCCGATAGTTATAAATATCCTTCCATGCTTCTGCATTGGTGAAAGAAATATGATTTGGAGTAAAGCGAATAACTTCGCCATATTTTTCATGGAGATCTCTAATATCTGCAGCGAAAGTACCTTTCACGAGGCTCAGTGCAAATGGTATTTTCGAAAAGGCGGCAAACCTTGGACCTGGAAAGCGAGAAAGGGGGTGAAAGAAGACACAATAAATTGCCGTTGAAATATAATACAAGATAAACTGAGCACAAATGTATTAGTGACAGTTCTCTTAGTATGCTAGAAATTGGAAAGCTTACCAAAGTTAAGGCTGTATAGAGCAGCAAAGATCCTGGGTGGGAGGCAATGGGCGAAGGGTCTGTTGACACGAGAACAGCCATCTTTTTATACGTCTTTCCAAACGATAATAACTAACACGGGGCGATAACTAATTATTAAATTGAGAGAAAATGGCGGAGATTTATCAAAGAGAGGTTATCAAATTGTTTCACAGGAGTTATCGGAAGGTGTGGAACGAACCCGGGACATTGGGGCACCCGAAAGACCCTCTGCCAGTGTAGACCCGAATCATTAGTTTGGCCGGTTATTAGAACGGATGTAACTCTACCGGCTATAGTTATAAACTATAAGCATTAAATTGCTAGCAAATCTAGAGTTGCAAACCGGCTAACCCAGCCAAAGCACAAGAAACGCCTTCTTTACATAGCAGTTAGTAGAAAACTTTTGAGATTGGAACAGAATCACACAAAGCAGTAGTAACCTTGTCCCCGTCTAGTGTCTCTACACTCGGGCATTTCTTGCCCGTCGGTGGATGTCGAAGGAGTATGTACTGTTACGGGAACTGCCAACTACTGTCTGGTATAGAATAATCCCGAAGCCGCTCTCATTCGGATCCTAGAAAACATTGTATCCGGATGGACGTGTCTTGCTTAAGAGTACTTCGCTATTTACCTTGATCAGCCCATTTCTTCAAGCAAGCATTCTCTGCTCACCGAAAACCGATAATTTGGGAATTTAAGATGGCAATCCTTACTTTTGGTTCATCAATTCGTCCTTTGATTTATCATTTATCGGACAATGGATTTGGTATCTCAATTTTCATGGTTGTAGTAGCTGTTATCGCACTGCTAGCATCATACAATGTTGGTGAACGCCCATATCCTGGATTTGATCTAGTGGGGAAAAATGCCTCCGAAACGAGCAATTGGCCGGCAAAGAAACGCTGGATGACCTCCGCCAGAAATCTTGTCTATGGTACGCTAGAGAAGGTGAGGCGACACGAGTCAAACTTGGATCGGGGTTCGCAGCTGACATTTCCCAGAGTCAACGTCCTTTTCAAGTGATCGGGTCGAGCGGGCCCTTGATTATTTTACCGCCTCATTTCATAGAAGAGGTTAGAAAAGACGAGCGAATGACGTTCAGTTCATGGATTAAGAAGGTGAATCATCTTATTATAAGGGTATCTTACTTAATTAACTAGAAATAAATAGGATTTCTTTACTACATATCCTGGATTTGAGGGGTTTCGTCCCGCCGCAGACAATACGATTTTTGTAAATTCTGTCAGAACTGGTCTCACACAATCCCTTGGTATGAAGCGACCCCATCCATTGCTCGTCAGGTCAATCCAAAAATATAGATTGGTTCAGTATTGGAAAGCTGTTTCTCACCTCAATTACCAGGTCATGTTGTCGGGACACTTGCAGATGAAACCAAGTTGAGCTTGAAGGAGCTGCTGCCCCTTAGCAATGGTGGGTGCTTGGAGCCTTTACATTTTTATGTCTGCAAAAGCTGATATAATTGTAATTAGAATGGCAAGAAACCAGATTTGATGAGGCAGCATTGAGAATTGTTGCACGCCTATCATCTCGAACATTTCTACCTGAGCCACTCTGCCATAATGAAGAGTGGTTAAGAATTTCGGTTAATTATACGGTTGATTTTTTTAAGGGCGCTTATGTCCTAAGAACCTTTCCTCCAATTGTTCGCTTCTTTATTCACTGGTTTCTGCCGCAAACTCAAAAGCTTCGTAAGGAAGTTGAAACGGCTCGCAGTATCATTCAACCAGAATTGATCGCCCGACGGAAGGAGCAAGAAGCAGACTCCAAAGCAGGAAGAAAGTCCAAACGATACATGGATGCAATTGAGTGGATTCAGCAGTCAGCAACTACGTCGGGAGAGCCCTGTGACCCAGTCGTTGTTATGCTAAGCTATACAATAGCAGCTGTTCACACTACTACCATCACATTCGCAAATATGGTATACAACTTAATGAGTAACCCCGAATATATTGACCTTCTGCGGGAGGAACTCATAGCTGTATTTAACGAAGAGCCTGGGTGGACCAAGGCAAGACTATATAAATTGAAACTAATGGACAGCTGTATGAAGGAGAGCAACAGATTGGACCCTGCCTCCCTTAGTAAGTGCTCCTAAACGGAGTTATATTGTTTTCGAGATCCTCAAGCGTCAGTTCTCTAACTTTAAAATTTTCTTTGATAGTGACGGTGAATCGAGTCGCTGACGAGATAATAACGCTATCCGATGGCACGGTAATCCCTAAAGGGGCCAAACTCACCGTGCCCAACATGCGGTTGACAGATGCATCTATCTACGAAGACCCTTACAAGTTCAATGGTCGCCGGTTTTACGACATGCGCAAGATGCCCGATAACGAAAGTAAGCATCAGTTTGTTACGACAAGCGAGAACTACCTTCCATTTGGCCATGGAAAACACGCCTGTCCTGGGCGATTCTTTGCATCAAACGAGATTAAGGTGGTCTTGGCGCATCTTCTGTTGCAATACGATTTCAAGTTTCCAGACGATCAAGGAAGGCCGAAAACCGTAGAGATTGGTTTGGACAGAGGAAATCCAAAGGCGAGGGTTTTATTCAGAGCAAGGACCCCGGAGGTTTCACTTGATTGATAATTGGGATTGAGTTATTGAGTACCGGTTTTTATCATCTAGAGCACTGTCTCGCCTTACACACGGTTTTGGAGGCAGCCAGCGCCTACATATGAGGTTCTACAGCCACATATGACCTATAAGATTATTAAATTTTTGGCGTGGCCATCTACTAGGCCTATTTCACTTTCTTATCTAGTTTTTTGAATTGAGAAAGCGCTGCGTTAGCCCTAATTGCCTCCCTCTGCTAGAAGTTGCGACGGGAGAAGAGTTCACGTCCAACCAACCCAACCAACTGCACCCTTGTCGATTGGTTGAATTGACGCATTATTCAGCAAAGGTCTGAATTGGATGAATTGATTGGATTAATATTTTAATATTGAATTGATTGGATTAATATTGAATTGATTAGATTAATATTGAATTGATTGGATTAATATTGAATTGATTGGATTAATATTGAATTGATTGGATCAATACTGAATTGATTGGCTAATTGACACCGTTGACGAACCTCGTGATGCTTGGCATGGTGTTGAGGTTTGGTGAGTCGCTCCGGGGTGGCTAATCAACCAACCACTTTTAACCAGTTGGTTGAGTTGATTGAGACTTGGCGGTCAACTCAACTCAACCAACCGTTCGAGATCTTGGTAATCAATCAATTAAGAAGGCCTGGTTGAGTTGAGTTAGTTAAAAGTCGTTGACCGTTAGAGGCTTGGCATATTTTTGGTGTTTATGGTGGTGTTGATATTCGAAATCCGTGCACGAGCTAGTGCCTGTGCACGAGCCCGTGAAACCTATTATCTCTAGGTCTATTTAGGGCATGCGCACGTCCGTACAGGCCCATATATATGCCAAAATAGGTAATCAAATAACGAGGAATAGAACTAGAATAGTGCTCAAAGAGTTTACTAGTATTTATAGAGGTGGAGGTGGTGTTGTAAAGAGTGAGAAGCTCATAATCAGTAGGAAGCTCTTATTTGGTGGTGTGCCAAGCCCCAAACATAGGTTCTTCCAACCAAACTTGGCACGCCAAGTCCCACGCTTAGGCTGTTATTCCTGCCGCAGGAGGGAAAGTCTAATCTATTTTTTGAGCAGTGTGCGGCGAACCCAGGCCGTACGAGTTCTGCTAGCGATTTGTGATAACACCGCTGATGGTGCCAACATATCAAAAGCGTGAAAAGCGCCCGGCCAAACATGAAGCTCGGCTTGAACACCTGCAGCCCAAAGTCGCGATGCGTATGCAACGTCCTCGTCCCGATACACCTCTGCTGCACCAACGTCGATGAAGGTCGAAGGGAGACGCGACAAGTCTGCTGCACGTGCAGCCGCAGCATATGGACTGACATCATCTCCTCCAACACGATCACCCAACAGACACTCCCAAGCCATTTGGTTGGTGTTACCGCTCCAGGATCCTTCTTCTGCATATTGTTTGCTTGATGTAGACTCATACCGGTCGTCTAACATGGGGCACATGAGAAGTTGGGCGCAAAGAGTTGGCCCTCCACGATCGCGCGCAAGAAGTGCTAAACCGGCGGCAATGCCACCCCCAGCAGACTGCCCAGCCAACATTAACCTCGTAGGGTCAATATTTAAGTCTGCGAGGTTATCGCCAAGCCATTTTAAGCCTGCATAGCAATCTTCAATAAGCGCCGGGTGTGGATTCTCAGGAGCTTGGCGGTACTCCACAGATACGCAGACAGCATCGCACTGTTCAATCCAATCCACAACCAAAGCCATTCCAAAGAACCGGTTTCCCATAACCATACCGCCGCCGTGGATAAAGTATATACCTGGCTTATCATCATTGGCTGTGGAAGCTGTCTTTGCGGATCGAAAAATTGACACCGTAATATTTCCGCCAGGGCCAGGAAGGATTCGCTCTTCGTGACTGATGTCTCGGCCGGAAATAACCTGCTCGGCGGTGTTGGCTTTACTTAAGGATGGCCGTGCCATTGGTATCATTTCTTTTGTCATGGTCTTGATAACGGGTATCTTTTCCAGGGCAGCCGCCAGCTCTGGATCGTAGGGAGGTTTAGGTAATGAGGCCATGGTGTCTGAGGAGAAAAGTTTCTTGTCCAGTATCCATCTTGGATAGAATGCTACTTAAGGTTATGCTTTCTTCTCATGAGTAGTTAAACGGAAGGGGGCATAATCCGGTATCCGGGCACATAGAGGATAGAAGGAATCCGGGTACATGGAAAAACTTTACATATTCTTTCTACTGTCAGTTTAAAAAATGGAATATAATCCGGAATCCGGGCACTTGGAAGAATTCGATGTTCCTTTTCTAACTAACCTATGCACCGTTGACGTACTACGACCTAGTGAATTTGTGTAGGACATTCTTAATAATGCTAACTGTAGCATTGTTATGAATGAATCCACAACAAGTTACGATGCCGATGAAGATCCGGATTCCGAGGGACAGGAATAGGATCGAGTTGGGTTATGGGTGGATGATATGATTAACGAACTCGCGGGATAAAAGATCACGTAATAAGGATGTAATTAGTAAGGCTAGAATTAACGAGTCTATACAGATTTATAAATTCCCGGAATTAGTAAATCTATACAGAGTTACAGATTAACTAAATTGTATAAAGGACTCTTAGGTATAAGTAGAAGCCAATTCTCTTGCATATTTCCTTTCTCTCCTTTGCAGCCAACCTTTATATAGTTTCATGAATACAACCTATACCCGCTTAGCACGTTACCTAGCTTGTATAACAAACTCCTAAGACTAGCACTCTTCTGTGAGGGGAACTATATCGGCTCCTACCATCAACCAAGACCTTAGATCGATCCCGCTTCTTCTATATATACAACATATTCACACTCAGGTACGAGTACCTCCCAAAGCTTCCCTAACCCCGAAGATCCCATGAGGTCAGAGTCATCTCTGTAACAAGCGTCTACGTTAATGGCGTAGGTAATAAATAATTAAAAGAGAGTAAACTGTAATGAACAAGCTAGCGCCGATTGGCTGCCCAGCTAAACACCTTACTAAAAGGTAAGCAAGTAACTAGCAACCTAATGGGCACTGTTATACAAAACAATATATAAAAATATAGGCCTTCGGGTTCTAGTATATGTGTTTTTGTATAGAAAGATTCACTACGTTATATAATGTTCTACCTCGTGTATACTAAATCTTAATGAAAATAGACTAGCACTAATCATACACCCCCCATTTTACTCCGCCTACACACCCTCGGTTACTGGGACTACACCCCCCAGACTACCATGCCTACACACCCCGGAGATATCCTAATCCAGATGTTTAGCACGCTCTAATATGGCCACAATATCCTGACAACTTTTCAAATATATCCAGCTTTAAAGTTAAGAAATTTACGAGGTAATATCTTAATAATAACGCACACCTTTAAGCATAGGCACTAAACCAATTAGATAGAGTAAGCCTAGGACTTTGTAATAGTGTACTTTTCTTGAATTTTGTCTCGCTAATAGCGAAGTGATATATACTTTTGTCTTATAAGAAGAATCTAAATATACCTTACCTTCAAGGCCTTTAAACTAACTTGTAAAGCCATTTATCTAGCCCTTTTAAACCTTAGGTATTACTATTAAAGGCCACGCTGCTACTATTTAGGCCTCCTTTCTGCGCCTTTTGCGTAGGCTTAACTAAATAACTATTACCAGTTACTATTTCCATTACTCCTATAGGTAGCTTAGTAGGTACGCTTTTTATAGCTTAAAGCTTTATAACCTTCTACCGTTTTATAGCTGGCGACTTATAAGTGGCGGGATTAGGCTTATTTTTACTTTTCCTAGCGTCGGGCTCTTTGCAAGGAAGGAACGGAGTGTCTATGAATGAATGTCTTGTCTATTATTTGATAATAGAAGAGGCTATATATATATGTGAAAGAGTGTGGCAAAGAACCGTCTTACAAGTAGTGGCAAAGAATCCACCAGGAAGCTCTTAGCCAAATGAATACTGATTAATAGTAATGATCACTAATCAATACTAATCAGGTCAGTCCAACACCTAGAGAATGTAGACAATATTCCGATTCAAATCACAATTGTTCCGACTGCTCTCATACAACTTTACGTTATCACCCTTGTTTCCTCGCTTTCCATGGGTTCTAGAAGACTCTACCGTCACAATATCGTCGATCTCACTATCAGAATTATCTTCATCGTAAAGCTTTGACGGCACTCCAAAATAATCGTCGTCGTAGATATGGTTCTCGTCTTCGTCACCATTTTCCACTCGAGGAAGCTTCGGCAATGCTACGAAGCAAGTCCAGCAGGCCTTTTGTGGTACAATACGTGTCTCGTGGCCCCGTTGGATGCTCAACGCTGCCGCTGCGAGTCTAGCTTGCCAGTTTTTACGAGCGCGCACTACACCAACTTCTGGTGGGCTGTCAAGTAATTCTTCCCAGCTGTCTATGGTGACGAACTTGCAAAGTTCCTCTTTCGATACATGGGTCTCGTGGCGCTGAGTGCATTCGGGCATTATGCGAGAAAATTCGTGCTTGAAGACATCTAGGATGTTGACATCCGCCACCCACTCGCCACGGTCATAGACCCCAATCGCGGCCTCAATGTAGTATGCCTCGACATCGCGATTACCTCGAGACCCAATATCAATGGGTAGTTGCCATTCCGTGAAGGAAAGATGAAGGGTTGTGTGGTGAAAACAGTTCTCTTCGCTGCCATCGAAAGGATGATGGTTGACGAGCCGCACATTATCTGCCAATGACCGCACTTGGGGGACTTCGGGGGAAACAAGCATAGCCATCCCAGATTTTCCCAGATTGCCGACTACTCTCTCAACAGGAGCGGAAGAGAAGAGTTGACAGGGATCTTGAAGTAAGCACCGTGCGACATACATCGAATTTCCGCTGGATATTGCAAGTACTCCTTTCATGGCACTCGGTTGGAAATTAAAATTTCCAGACTCAAATCTTGCAATGCAGGCGAATGTTTGTTCTTGGGTTAGGTGGAAAGCACCGAATTGATTTTCTTGGTAAATGTGATCTCCTTGCAGAATCCATTGATGCCCTGCGAGTGGACGAGCAGCTACCTTCAGTTCTACAGTTGCGTTAGGAAGCTGTTTGTATAAGAGCCACACACTGATGAGCGCCCTTAAAGAGGTTAGAACGGCCCTTTTACTGTCTTCGTCCACCTCCTTGGACGAGTATTCCCCTGCCGTTAAATGGGTAGAAAGTAAGTCTTTACTAGGAAGTTTTTCCTGTAGAGCCCACGCTATGTGACGCATTACGAAAATGTTGGGGAGAGACCGATATTGTTTTCTTTCCACCGTCTTGGGTATGATATTGGGCGAGAACGAGGACCAATAAGTGACGTTGATGACATAGAGTGCAGCAACCTCAGGATCACCAAATGCCAATCGACTTTGAACAGTGGCCCCTATCGCGTGCTGCCAGTCCGAATCGTCGCATTCCTCTTCAAGAATCTTTCCATAAAATGATCTGGAAACATTTTGCCACTGATATCCAAGTGGGGTCCACAGCCAGGGGATGGGCGCGTCAAGCCTGATCAAGTCTGAGTCAGCCTGAATATCATCCAGGGACTGATCTATATGGAGTCGGTTCAGCCATCTAAGATATCTCCGCGGGACTTCGTCATGGCTCAAGTCGGAATCGGATTCGCGGGTTCGTTTGTTATTGCTTCGGAACTTTTCTACGGAGGCAAGCTCCCACAAAGATCTTTGCAGCCCTACTCTACATTGGATGACCATCAGATGTCGGTGATGACTGAAATCCTTTGCCACATGTCTGAGAAGTGAGACGCGAGCTGAATTTCCTGGCATTTTTTTGAGGAAGGCGGTGCAATTCGAGAGACCAAATATCGAGTCTGTTCCTGGGTGATCAATGAACAAAGGGTATCTTCTTCGGCCACATTTGATGAATTGTAGAATTTCTGACCTCGTATCTCCTTGAGCGGTGAGAAACGACTGTGCTGTTGAAGCCAGAAGTGGCAGCCAGGCTCCCCTTCCTCGGACATCGCCAGGAATATCAACGAATTTATCCAGTTGAACGACCAATTTTGCGGCCGGCTCTATATCATCCGCATCGGCACACCATCGACGGACTAAGCTGCCTAGGGCCACATAAAGTAATTCATCGATAGACACTCTCGATGTTTGCGAAGACAAACTTGCCTCGGATCGTACCGGCTCTCCGTAGTATCGAAGATGAGCCAGTGGAAGAGACCAGTATATACCATCGCCACTTCGTCTAGTGTCTTGAATTCCCAGTGTAATGATGCCTCCACGATTTATAAGTGGATCGTTTTGCTTTACGTCCTTTACGTCCTTATCTCGTCCAAAGACGACCATGTCCGGATACAGATGCCAGGAAGCAAGACCAAGCAGTGGCGCGCCAGTCTGCACGCTCTGAGGCTTTCCAGCTACTAATTTGTCGACTGTAATCATTGCGCTTCTCCACACGTCAAGGACACTGTCGCTAAGAGTAGATTTACCACTGACGGAAATGCCTAGGTTGTCGATAATGAGAAGAAGTTGACGTTGTCGTCGCTCGTTGGCTTGGTCCGCTGTTAGACGCCATGCTTGAGCGCTTGTGTGCCAGTTTGCAACTTGATCTCGGGTTAAGGATATCCCTGAGGCCGCAAAGTCGATTGGTTTCCCAGACGTAGCCAGCGTCTGTTTACGGGCAGATATCAACTCCATCCAGATAGATATGGCTTGTGGAGGGTCCCATATTCGTGAGAGCATACAGGCAAGTAGATGAACAGCAATAGCGGAACTGCTTGATGTTGCCGCTGCCCAGATACTTGTTCCGTCAGCGCCGATTTCGTTGGCAAAAAGCCCATGTTGAGCGGCACCCTTCGGGTTGAAGGTGGGAGAGTTTGCTATCTCGCTGCACCGCAAGCCATAAGCTCGAAGTAGATTTGGTATGTCAGGTACAAGGCCATCGAAAAGCACGCCGAGTTTTCATGCTGTTGCATGTGATTGGCCCTCGTCAGCTTCCTTCTTTCGTCGAATGGACAGCGATTTCCCGAGATCGCGATACTCATTCGGTGGTTGCACTTTCAAGATGGAGAAATCGATATGAACACCGATCAAAGACGGATTCACCTCTAGCTGATTGGACATCACTGACCCTTTGATCTGTGGAAGACTCATGATCCCTGAACGAGAAGACAAATCCTGAGGCACCGGATAAGCTAGAAGATCAGTGTTTAAAATTTTACAAACGAAAAGGTCATGGGTTATTTCATGTATGGAGGCTAGAAGGCTGAAAGGCAACAAGGCTGAGGCAGTGCATGCAGCTGAGGTTATTGCTACGACATGATGGAGTGGCTAATTGGACTAAGAGGCGATATAAGCTATCTAAACGAGCGGGTTACCATATTATTTTTATCTCGTTCCTAGACGTCAACTTATTAGTAAGGTTTTGTTGAACTCTATGATGAGAGTCAAATTAGAATTACAGTGCCAAGACAAAAGTCTGGGTAGAAGTCTCGGCCACCTTAATGCACGCCGACGGCTCGTGTACGCATCAAGAGAGCCTTGTTAACTCTGCCTTGTCCTTCACAGCTGTTAAGCCAATAATTCTTATATGCGAAATCTGCTAGATATAAATCAATGCCGACGGATGCTATCCCGAGAGTTTTATTTATTTTACTACCATATTCGCGCGGCTGCATTTAATCTTGTTATGTCGCGCTTGATTCAACGAATTATGGGTTGCAAACGCGATTCGTAAGATATGGCTAAAAACAGTAAAGCCTAGTAGGGATCCAGTGCAGGGTATACTTACCAGTTTGGATTGAGCCTATTTTAAATGGTACTTGGTAAGGTGTGCCATGAACAAGCTGAATAACCCTTTATTAGGGCTGAAACTAATATAGCTTATGCGGACTCTAAGAAAGAACAGTTTCCCCCAGGAAGATATCTTATTTGGATGTGGTGTTGCCTTGCGGAGATTTTACGTTGCGGAGAGCTGGTCGATCGAGTGGGACTGCCAAGTGCAGATTGTATGGAAAGGCTATAGATGGACTAGCGCAAGACTAAGAAAAAATTTACATCTGAGAGCTGTAAGCAGCATTGCCCAGATCTAGGCCTTTGTTATTGGCGCGCTAGATCTTCATGACTCGCCTCAGGCACGTGAACACTTCGGTCAAGCCACATCCAGCGTGCATGTAAACGAGCGCGTCGCGCGATATTTCAGGCACCAACGTTGCCACACGGAACACGTGAAGATAAACCTTTTCCGTTATCCCACCCAGAAGTTGCACCTCCATTAGCTGCAGCGATCTTGAAATATCAACAGCACTAGCAACATGATTAATTTTTAAGGGGTTGTACGTCCATTAAAATGGGTTCCATGCCTCTTTTACACCAAGCTTCCTGTTACGGCACGTGCAAGTCGCTGTGACGAATCTGCGGCTGAACTGCTGTGATTGCCTAGTGCTTGCAATGGATCCTCGCCATAACCAGTACTGTACCTGGTTCCCCAATTGTTTGCTATCTAAATGTCACAGATTCCGACACGGCTCCGTCATCGCCTTTGGCTTCCATGCTTGACGAATCCCACCAATCGCACCCACATACAAAGAGCAACCATACAACTGAATCGCTTGCATCAACGCCGTGCAATCCGCCTTTTGCGGCGTATGGCAAATGGCGATCTCACCTTTCGTGACTTCACTGGTGCCGCCGTTCCTGCTTATGCGATCCTCTCTCATACTTGGGGCGCGGACAGTGAAGAGGTCAGCTTTCAGGACATTGAAACTGGAGCAGGCAAAGGGAAGGCTGGCTATAGCAAGATATCGTTTTGTGAAAAGCAGGCTGTCACTGATGGGCTTCAATACTTTTGGATAGATACCTGCTGCATCGACAAACGGAACAGCACCGAGCTTACTAAAGCCATCAATTCTATGTTCCGCTGGTACAGCAGTGCTGCCAGATGTTACGTATATTTATCAGATGTATCCACTTCCAGCAATCCAAACGCCGAAATACATCAACATACGTGGGAAGCGACTTTCCGGAAGAGTAGATGGTTCTCCCGAGGCTGGACTCTTCAAGAGCTTCTCGCTCCCGCAGCGGTTGAATTCTACTCTTCCCAGGGCAAGCAGTTAGGAGACAAGCAGTCTCTAGTGGAAATTATTCATGAAATTACTGGTATACCTGTACCAGCTTTGCATGGAGACCCTCTGGACACTTTCAGCGTGACGGAGCGTATGGCATGGGCAGCGAAACGGCAAACAACAGAGGAAGAAGATGGCGCATACTGTCTCCTTGGTATTTTCAATATCTTCATGCCACTTATATATGGCGAAGGAAGGGACAGTGCATTGAGGCGACTTCAAAGAGAGGTGGATGGACTTCCAACACCTACTGGTACGGCATTATTAAGGATCGTGGCTTTCCAACCCCAATTTACACTAACATAACCCATAGCCGATACATTTTTTACTGTACCCTTCGATCGAAACCCTCGATTTACCGGCCGCGAATCTATACTTGCTAGTTTAGAAGAAAAGCTTTTCGTGGGCGAACAAACTACAAAAATGGCTATTGTAGGGCTCGGCGGAATAGGCAAAACACAGCTGGCTCTCGAGCTTGCTTATCGGACACGCGCGAAATACAAGAACTGTTCAGTCTTTTGGATCCCGGCAACAGATATGGACAGTCTTCAACAGGCGTATCGAGATGTTGCCCAGCAGCTTCGCATTCCAGGGTGGGATGAGGAGAAAGCCGACGTCAAGAAGCTTGTGCAGGCGCACTTGAGCCAAGCAGATGCGCGGCCATGGCTGTGCGTGTTTGACAATGCGGACGACATAAGCATGTGGGTGCGTACGTCCGGATCGGAGTCAAGATCTAGTGGGTTGAAAGAGTACCTACCGAAGAGCAAGCAGGGATGTATAGTATTCACAACGCGCGACAAGAAGACGGCGGTCAAGCTTGCCGGCCAGAATATTGTAGAAGTGCCGGATATGGATGAGGATGGAGCCATACATCTGCTTCAGAAGTCTCTGGTCAATCCAGTTCCCCTCGATAGCCAGGACGCAAAAGCACTGGTTGAAGAACTGACCTATCTCCCACTAGCGATCGTGCAGGCGGCAGCATACCTCAACGAAAACAGTATGGAACTTAGGGATTATCTGTCACTCCTAAATGAGCAAGAGGGAGAGGTGATTAAGCTTCTGAGCTCGGAATTTGAGGATGACTGGAGATATCAGTCCATAAAGAATCCGGTGGCTACAACATGGCTAATCTCGTTTGAGCAGATCCGGCGCCGCGATCCATTAGCGGCGGAGTATTTATCATTCATGGCCTGTATTGATCGGAAGGACATTCCTCAATTTCTACTCCCGGCTGGTGCGTCACATAGAAAGGAGATAGAGGCGATCGGGACACTTGTGGCCTACTCGTTCATCGTTAAGCGTGGAGAGCCAACGGCATTCGACCTTCATCGACTGGTCCATTTGGCAAGCCGGAATTGGCTGCAGAAAGAAGGTGCGCTCTCTCAATTGGCTCAAGTAGCGATTGAGCGACTTGACGAATTGTTTCCGGATCATAAACACCAGAATAGGATTCAATGGAGACTACTTCTACCACATGCAGCTTATGTGTTGCGATCCAATACTGTCAAACAAGACAACAATCGACGGCTAGATCTTGCTTGGAAGTACGCAATGAGCCTCTACATTGATGGCCGTTATGGAGAGGCGGAAGTACCATTCAAGGAAGTGTTTCAGACGAGAAAGAGAGTTCTTGGCGAGGAGCATCCTTCCACGCTGACCAGCATGGCCAATCTGGCGTCGACGTACAGGAATCAAGGCCGATGGAAGGAGGCGGAGG
>KV745382.1:0-20267 GCA_001692735.1 Lepidopterella palustris CBS 459.81
TCCTATAGTATTTTAAGCCTATTTATAGCTTAGAGTTATTAATAAACTTTAGCTTCTATGTTCTTTTTCTTTCTAAGGTTATTTAGGGCCTAGCGCGTTCTGCGCTTATAGTCTAGGTGCGCGTTAGCGACCTTAAACTAGTTCTAGACTGCAAGCACCCAGCGATTAAACGATTGCTAATTTGAACCGCCTATAATAGGGGGTTTTCTCTTGACTAGGTTGTTAATGGCTATAGTTTAGGCGCAAGTCGCCTACGTTTCGGCCGAGTTTAGGCGGCAAGAAGCTAGTTCTTTTACTAGGCCACGCAATGCGCAGAGTTTCTTATAGTAAGCTTTTAATAAATTAGGATCTGTATTAGGGGCCTTTAATAGGTGTATAGATAACTCCCTTATAGCCTACTTATAGGTTATAGGCGGAGCAAGCTCCGGTTTAATAGATTCCTCTTTTACGTCGTCCTTGTTTATATTAGCAGCTTTCTCTCCTACACCGCTCTTGTTTGTGTTAGTTATTCCTTGTACCGTCTCCGTGAGTGCACTTAAGTTGTGTATAACTTTAGTGCGAAGCGCCGTGTTTCTACAACGTGCTTAATTCGCTATCTTAGGGGGGAACAGGTAGAATCAAGATTGATAGAAGCAATTGAGCCGGCTACCTTCCGGGTAGAATTTGGAAGGATTCAAATATCAGGCTGGGCACGGTAGGGAGCTCAATTGTAGGCAATAGGGTTGTATTGATAGATATAGAGATGAGACAAATCCTTAAGGAACTCAAGGGTTCAGGGTTTCTAGGAATACAGCTGTGGCCCTAAGCGAAGCACGTGACGCGCAGTAGGCGCGGCTGCACTTCGTATAGGGCTCGCAGAGCTCCTAGGGTAATCTATATACTATCTTAGTGTTTTGTCACCTAACACTTCCCAAGTCGCGTTCTACTAAACACTTATGCTTCGCAAGTGGCCTTTTGCTACTATATTTAATCCTATAAATATTTTAAAAGACCTGAAAAATTAATTAAATATATATTTACTTTTTAGTAAAGTAGAGAAGGCTCTTATATAAGTATATATAAGGTAGATAGAAAAAAAGGTAGTAATTAAGTAACTAGGGGCCTAAATATAATATATAGAATATAATTATATAGCAATTAGATTAATATTTATTAAGTAATTTAAATGTATATTAAATACTATTAATTTAAAAAGGTGGTCCACTTCCCTGGGTGACCCAGCAAGCAGGATGTCGCACTGGGTGTGCTAAATGATGAAAGTCATGTAGTTTTCGATGATAAGCAGCAGTGTTGTATTGTGTTGTTCTTTTTTTGAGGTGCGGGACACTCCAGCCCGCAGATTTACATGAAGCGTATAGCTAAGTTACTAATACAGTTGTTTCCTGAGGCTCATAGAGATGATGCCTGGCCTGTGACAGGACGAAATCAAGATCCGAATCAAAGAACGCAAGCTCTTGACTGTTGTAACATTCAACTTGATCTGAAGCAGCAATCTACCAAAATGACATTAGGAACTTGCACCCTTCCGCTATCCACGGCTCCTTCATAGTCAAGGTCGCCTCGAAGGCATGTTCTCCAGCCTTCTTCGAGAAGAGAACAGGCACGCGGGGCAAGACCGTTTCCATCTTCTCAATGAACGCCGTGGAACAAATTGGAGGAACCTGGTCCCGTCAGCATAGCGTTCACTAATCCACTCCCTAGGGCTACTCACAACTGAGTCCTGCTCTCCGTGGATAAACCATATGGGCGGCAGCACATTTGTTTGCTCCATCATGGCAAAGATATCCAGGCGCGCATCTGGTCTCGCATCAATGAGTCTCGGCAGCCATCCTTGTTGCAAAATACACCTTAGCAGTTCCCACATGTCCGTAGGATCTCCTGTCGTCCGAACTGCTTCCGGCGGCATGCTCTTGATGTAGGAACGAATCTTCGCTTCAGCCTGCCGCGGAGGAAATGGTGGTGCTCCCATGATCTTCCTCGGCTGTGGAACTGTGAAATATGGCACAGCACGGTGAAGCGGGGCGTACATGGACACTATGGCCTTGATGTTCATATCTGGGCGTAGAAGCGCGGACTGAACCGCCATACATCCTCCGCTACTTTGGCCGACGCACAATATCCGGTTCAGATCTGGTTGCGCGGTCCAAGAGTCGGCAATCAATGGGAGGGTGTCATACAGCCAGTTCCAGAAGGCTTCTATGTCATCTAAGATGTCCGCTCCAGTTGCCTCCGGCATAAGACGATAGTCGGCGGTAATAATCATGACGCTTTGAGATAGCGCAAATTCGATTAACCTCAAGGGCGCCATCAGTTGCGTGATTTGAGTTGGCCACTACTCTGGTCTCACTCACCATTCTGACCACCATGGTTCGTACAAGCGATCGCCAACAATAAACCCGCCACCGTGCCAGAAGACGACTACCGGAAGTTGCTTGCTGGATTGACCCGATAGCTCCTTTGGTGTGAGAATGGAAGCTTGCAGTGGATGATCATGGACGACATGATAAACGAGGTCAATCCTGTCGAAGGCATCAAACTTGCTCCTGCTTTGGAACCCCATTTTAACGGTCAACCATGGAGGCCGGCTAGTTGCCTAAAAGTTCCTGTGCTCTTATCATTGATGTCTAAGGCGTTATTGCTCCTTTCTGGAAAATGTCATTCATTGGGACTGCACATTTCCCGTTCGTTCCATCTGCAGTCAGGCCGTCCAATCATTGATCCTTCAATCCTATCATCCCACATCCTACTTTCCCTCAATCCTGCTGACCCTGGATTCAGCACATCTCCACAAGTCCGTGCTGCGTTCTGCGCCAGAATTTTACGAAGTATTACCACTATCTTTCAGTCTAGGACCTTTGCTCACACTTGCAAATCCATCTGGCCCTCGTGTTTAGTCGGCTATTCAAACAGAGAAGCCTTGAGAATATCGATGGAGCCACATCGCTAAGGAGAATTCTTCAACCGAATTTGCAAACAGCATCGGCACAACAGTACTGTAATGAGGGTCTAGTGGAATCGATATCGAATCCAGTGCTTTTATTTACCTGATTTGCTCTCTACGAATTCTCCGTTTAAAGTCGTTCGTGGTTGCTTGGCGCGTCAGACCCACAACGCGCCGTCTCCTTTTCAACACCCGTTCTTCAATCAACCCCAACTCCACCAGTTCTTATCGAAATGGACCACGACATTGACCAATTGAAGAGACAGTCTTGATTAGTGATTATGGTGATTTCAAGTCGATATGACATGCTGCTAGCCTCACACCATAAAGCAAGGCAGCAATTCGCGCTCAACGGACCGGTCATCTCGCAAAAGCTGAAGAAGCACAAACTCGCCAGTTATTCAACTCAGGACAAGCGCAAGAGCTTTTTGAGTAAATATGGCATATGAATTACATCAATCGCTGCCCAATATACACTATGGTTCAAACTATGGTTCCCCAGATGCGGGATTCATCGGAGATGAGCTCTCCTCCTGTCAAGCGCTGGGTCTTATGCTTGACACAACACCACCCTGACACCAATTCAATGATCGAACGTCCTTTGGGCACTGGTAGGATTAATGCGGTTTCCTATAACCACATATTCAAATGGTTCGGCTGTCTTGGGGCTTAAACGGACTATAACGTTAGGGAAAATATCTGGAACATGATTGAAAATGGTTTTGCTTCTGGCTCTACACAATCAACAAAGGTTGTCTACCGAGCATAGAAAAATAGTCCTTCAATCCTAACAGCTAGCTAGAATGGGGCTTGAACGGCACCTTGACAAAGTGGGCTTGTTGACTGATCAGGAACGTTACCGTCGTCTTCGGCATTATTCTACACCCCCAAAATTTCCACAATGGACAACGAATCACAAATTTGTCGCATCTGCTTAAAATTCTGCTGGATACGATGTCTCATTTAGAAGAACACGAGCGATCGCACCTCAATCGATCGTCGTATAGGAGCGTCCTCGGGTGTGTTGTGGTCCCAGAAAGCCGAATGTGGGACGGCCAGCTTTGGATCGGAGTCAAAAGAACAGAAAACCAGGCACTCCTCTGGCGCAAGGTTACTAACGTAGTGGTAATCGTATCGAGAGTCGAGCTTCGCCACGCAATCGTACACTTTCTCGCCTCGATCAGCAACGCGCGGATCATTTCTGGAGTAGATACGGCCCGTATGGGTGGCAAAGTCCCAGTCTGGAATTCGGTCGTGGTTCATGAAGCAGAGAGGCCACTTGGTCGCCTTCGCGCCAATCGGACGCCAAACATTCACCTGAGCCCAGTGCTTGTATTTCGAGAGCAGCTCGTCGGCCCGCTCGACGCCAACGGTCTCCCGTAAGACAGTAATGGCAGTCGTTGTGTCTCTGTCAAGATGCGCAACAGGCCTCGGCGAATATCTGCTGGAGGCTTCCCCCAGCTTCTTCTGTTGCTCGCTCTCTTGACGAATTCGGAAAGAAGTCGGGATGATTACTCCCGCGCCGTGACTAACCTCCTGGATGATCTTCTCGCACTCCTTGAAATAGACGTCTTGGATGTATTCCTTTCCCTCCGGAGTATTGCCATTGAGGAGCTGTTCGGCCGTCACTGTCGTTGGAATCTTCACCAGTTCGTAGCCGTTCTTCATCAGTGTCGGTGGGCATTCCATCCATCTCATGTCATGCGCAACCATATCGATGTCTCTGGGAGACTTGAGATTCGTCGCTCCGTTGCTATAGTCAATGTAGCCTTCTTGGTCATCCTTGGTTCCGCCCCAAACGCCAAGGGTACCACTAGTCGTGCGGGATTGAAGCACAGTTGCAGTCATGATGGAATAACCCAGGATGCTGGCGCGCGAAAAGTATATGATTATGTTAAGTGTGCCGCCAAAGAAGTTTCAAAGAGGCTGCCAGAGAAAGTAAATAACAGCCTTGCGAGGAAACTATACAGGGAAATATATAGATCACGGATGAACGGCCTCGGGAGCAGCTTCGTTGCGCTTCGCCGAGTCTTCAAGGATGGTAGGATTTGAGGATAAAATCGTTCAGCGACACTTTAGAGAGGCCGGCGCAGCCCTGGACCAAGCAGAGCACGTATCAAGAGACGTGGTAGCTGAATTGCTGGATTTCTGGAAGATAGGATTGCAGGATTGCAGGAGATAGGATTGCTGGATTGCTGGAAGGCAGGACTGTGGGAGTGGCGGATTACAGCACTGGGTACAACACGGCCACACACACTACCGCGGGGGTCTCTGCCCGAAATGTAGCATAGAATTATTGGCTCAGCATCTGACGTTGACAATTCCCACTGCTGCCCATGTGCTCAAAGTTCGATTCTAACCTCCTCAGTCTGAAAATGTTCACTCCCTGATCTCGTTTATCGGGTTCGAGCTAATTAGCTCAGAGCCGTCCCTTCTTTCATAACTTTGAAATCGAATACATCATACGCATTGGTCGCACGGCGAAATCCATACGGTCTTGTGACTCGTTGTAACCATCACCGTTTTATCAGTCTATGCAATCTTCATATTCGCTCTTTGTCGAACAAAATATGTCACTTCCACAAGTGCGGCCTCCAGTTTCTACAACCGGTCTCGTTTACATGTGGAATGGGACCACGGATGGCCAAGACGACGGCTACATCAACACCGTGGACGGCTCGACAAATGTGAAAAGCTCAAAGGAGGTCACAATGGAGGTAGAGAACGTACGCAATCTGGTCAAACCCCCCAAAGTCGAAAGCCACGGATATCAGCTGGTGAATTTCACCACGTCATTACCATCGGAGTGCTTCCTAGATGCCTACGCTCCCGAGAACAAGAAGCTCGTTGAAGAGTTGTATTTTGATGAGTGTCGGCGCTTGGTTCAAGATATCACTGGGGCCGTCGAGGCCTTCCCGTATGTATATCGGATCAGAAACCAGTCCGCCGACGTGACCCGCCTCGCCGACATCGATTTCCACAAGGATTCTGCACCGATTGTCCATGTCGACAGAGACCCTGAAACTGCACCTGACAGGCTACGCTATAGCCTAGGATCGGAGCGAGCCAACGCGCTCATGTCGAAGTACAAGCGCTTTGCGTCGATCAACGTCTGGCGACCAATAGGGACTAAGGTACAAAAGTGGCCGCTGCTGCTGGTCAATCATCAATCCGTTGTCAACTGGGATTATGGTACGCATATGGGCCGAGTTCACTTTATCAACGACCAGAGGAGGGTCGGTACGCGGGGCGTGAAGAGTCACGAAACAGTGCTCAAGTTTGATCCGGGCTATGTGTATCACTACGCGAGCGAGATGGCCCCCGACGAAGCTTGGCTTTTCTATGCCTTTCACTCGGAGCCGGAGTACGCAATTCCACACAGCGCCTTTTGGGACAAAAGCACATCGGCAGATGCGCCCACAAGGTGGTCAATCGAAGTTCGCATTTGGGTGTTCTTCGAGGACAGATGAATGGGGGTTTTCGGTTGGAGGCTGGGGCACATCTTGAGATTGATTGGAATATCCCATTAAGAATCATTGCATACAATTCGTCTGATCAAGCAGTAGTGCGCAAATAGGACCAACAAATAACAACTATCACAGCATTTCATTCATAGTGCCCTCTATCGAGGATATATTATAGTATCTGCGAAGAATGGAAATTCATAGCACCGAAACGTTAGCGGTCATGCTTACTCTGCTCGAGATTTCAAAGGGAGCTCACAAGGATGCATCGCTTTTGTGTACTACTATGTGAAATAGTAAGCTATCTGGATAGACTGAACGAATAAGCACAAGTCCGGAGAAGGATATTAACCCCTATTATTTCAGCACGTTCTTTGAGCTCTGACGCTGGACTTGTAAGCAGAAACTGTCTCGCTTGGGCCATACTAGGCTACAAAAGGAGCGTGAGCTTGTCCCTTGGGACGGCGACCTCTTTGATGATCTCGAACAATTTACAGTTGCTATACTCCAAGGATTGATAGTGATGCTATACGCAACGTTTTTGAAAGCGATGGCCTTCGGATTAGCCAAGATCTGAGTAGAAACACGTATGGTAATGTCCTTTGTCCATTTGCCTGACCTTTCCACGGCTTGTCTCAAAATCTCTTCTGTTTGAGCGGCGCGATTGAAGGTCTACAATGTCAAGACAAAAAGAGCTTGAATAGCATGACCTTCGAGATTGGGCATGGAAAACATGGACGATGATGCTATTTGATAAACTAACAAGAAAGCACTTTTCCGCTTGAGCGCTTTTTAATTTCAATTTGATTGTCCTCGGACTGCTGAGTATCTTCATCCTCATGTAGATTCAGCTTTGAAACAGAACATGTGACTGCTATGATAAATCCTCCAGTCTCTCAACGCAGGCGTTTCTCGCTGTTCTCCGAGCTCTTTGGCTCTGGAACAGGTTCTGGCTTCGGGGCAGTTTCCAGCTTTGCCACAAGCTCCTCATTCGTGTTGGGTTCGGCTCCTGCGTCTCGGGCGGTGGATTGGGCTTCTGACCTGCCTCCTTCTTCGTCGTGGTCTTTTGGTCGTGAATCATACCCATTGTCTCTCCATGCAAGACAACATAGAATGCAGACCGTGGCAACAGCAGCATTTGTAATGAAAACATAGCGAATGGCTTTTGCGTAGGCTGGAGCTATAATAGCACGATCATTGTGGTCGAGACTGACGAGAGAGTATACCGAAGAGGCAAGTTTCTGATATTCCAAAGAAAGTTCAGCCTTGAGGCTCGACTGAAGTACAGCTGAGGAAACGGCCAGACCGCAGGCGGCCCCAAAAAATCGGAAAAAGTTTCGACAGGAAGTGACCACTGCCCGTTCACTCTTCTTGGTTTTCGCTTGCATTGCTACCACCATCGGCTGATTGGCGGCGCCGATGCCTATGCCAACAAGCAGTAGGATGAAGACAATGGCGACAGGGTTAGTGCTGCCGTCGAAAACAATCTCCACACAGGAGCCAATAAAAAGGAAGACAGACCCGAACCGTATGACACCCCCGTAATGCCCTCTCTTCGTCATTGTTCGGCCAGCAAGCGCGGAGACTATTATTTGGACTCCAATTATGGGTAGCAAAAGTGCAGCAGAGGCGAAAGAAGACCAGCCACGCAGGTTTTGGTAATAAAGGGGGAGGAAGTAAAGGTTAGACTGGTTAACCCAGCCTAGAGTAAACGTCTGCGCCAACAATGCACACATGTCGCGTGTGCGAAAGATAGACACTGCGGATTTCGTCAACACTGGACATCAGACAGAGGACATGACATACAAGGTATGATCGGGAGGCTCGCGACCTTCCATTCCACGAAAAGAAACGCCAGAAAGGAGACTCCGCTAATCGCCAGCATGCTAATGACCATCGGTGAATTCCATTCATAGTACGAACCCCCTCCAGTTATTGGAATCATGAAGCAGATGATGGTTATCGTAGAAGTGAGGGATCCCAAACCGTCGATCTTGGTGATATTGGTCCAGAAAGATTCGGTTGGTCTTGTTGAAGGAAGCAAACACGCCGCTAATGCGGCGCACGCGAGTCCTAAAGGTGAAAGAAGCCAAAAGAAACCTCGCCAGCTTGACCTATACTCCGAGCGGTCGTCAGCCATCAATGTGGGCAGTACTATGCAATAATACGCTCTCGAGCAATTGAAGGGGCATCCGCACCTGGCTGCGAAAGCGGCACCAATGAAAGGTCCAGCCACGTTTCCCAGAGCCATGAAGCTACCAGCAATTCCCTGGTATCTTCCTCTTTGACGGAGCGGGACGATATCGCTGGCGACAATCATGGCCAGATTTCCAACGCCTCCGCCTGACGCGCCAGTGACGGCTCGGAAGGCATAGAGCATAGGGGGGTCAACAGCAAAGCCGCAGCATAGGTCTGCCGCGGCAAAGACTACCAACGCGCTCACGAATAGCGCAGTCCGACCAAATATATCTGAGAACCTTCCATACAGCACGGTGAAGACAGTGGTTGCGATCAGGGACGAACTGCCAGCCCAATTAATCGTCTTCTCCCCATTCAAGTCTGCTGCCATGGTGGGCAACATAGTCGAAATGCCATTAGCGTCCATATTTACCACGAAGAGAACAGCGCCCAGCGTTAGAACAACGATGATCAGTTGACGCCGCGGAAGGAGGTTTTCTTGTTGATGAAGTATGGGCTTGGCGGAAGGTGCCATGCTGATGAAATACCAAGCAGTGCTTCCTCGAGCGAAGAGCAAGCGGGGGATCGAAATAGAGAGGCATGCTCAATTGTGACGGTGGGCGATGTGAGAGTCAATAAGTAGGTTGACAAAGGCTCTTCGGCCGACGAAGGGGAGCGTTCAGTCCATGCAGACATCATTGGAGCCGCTGGCATACTGCCTAAGCCCTAGCCAGGGAACGATACCGAGAGACCTACGCAAAGGAAGCGGGCGCATTGGGTAGATTGGCATGCTGCCAGCTCAGTAATCTGTTATAATACGATATCGTCAGAACCCTAACCGCTACCTAAACCCCGTGTCCATTTATCATAGCTCACCTACGTTCCTACCATCCTTCATGCCACCAATGGTCCTTCGTTCCATAATTTTATAATTTGATCCTGCTGCCCATTCTGATAGACTCGTAATGTCCCTGATCCTTGCATCCTATCTTCTGCGCTTGGAGATGCTTATCAGCTCCTGTCTTCCTGCAATCCTGCCATCCTGCCATCCTGCCACCCAATACCCTGCCATCCTGTCTCCCAGCACCGGTCATGATTATCAACACCTTCGAAGATCTTCGACCTCCTAAGACGGGACCGGGCCTACGTCTGGGCCCGGCAGCCCGTGCCTTGCATTATATATGACCTTGACGGCGGCAGGATCTATCGCGAGCCTCGATTATCTTTGGTACGTGGACACTGCTGCACAACTTATCATCTGAACGTCGTCTGCCTCGGGCCTCAATTTAAAAGATGGAATTTACAAACCTAGCGAAAGTGGCAGCCATTGGATTGGTTTGCATCTTAACATTTCGTCAGCTCTACACAGCGTTGCTTCTTGTTCGCAAACGACAGGTAATATGCCGGGAGAAGGGAGTCCTTCCTGCCCCTTGGTACCCCTTCTGGGACCGCTTGTTTGGGATCGACCTTCTCATCAAAAACACCAAGGTGAGAAAGGAGCATCGTGTCTTGGAGCAGCAATTTACACGCTTTCGCGAAATGAACGCGAATACTTTCCGGCTAGTTCTCCTTGGTCGCCATATACACTACACCATAGAGGCTGAGAATCTTAAGCACATTCTGGCCTTGGAATTCAAGAAGTGGAGTGTGGGTTCGAGGAGAATACTTGGGCTTGCGCCACTTCTCGGACAGGGTAAGTGATAATGATTATACAAAAAAATCCTCAGCTAACAACAGACAGGCATTTTCACCTCTGATGGGACCGACTGGCAGCACTCGCGTCAGATGTTACGACCTAACTTCACCCGCACTCAAGTGGCAGACTTGGGCATATTTGAGAGACACGTGGCAGACCTCATCTCCGCAGTCCCGCACGATGGCTCCATGGTGGATCTGTCAGAGTTATTCTTCCGACTCACAATGGATACGGCTACCGAGCATCTGTTCGGAGAGTCCACAGAATCTCTCACCAAAAGCACCGGCGAAGGTTTTGCTGAAGCTTTCTGTCGAAGCCAAGACCACGTCGTTAAGGCGTCTCGTTGGCGCGGTGTAGGCCTGGAGAAGTTGATAAAACTTTTGCCACCTGACGGGCAGTTTGAGAGAGACCGAAAGTTTGTGCACAATTTTGTGGATTCTTACGTCGACAAAGCTCTCGCAAAAAGTAGGCAATTGAAGGAGTCGGATTCTGAGAATTCTGATCGTTACATCTTCATTGATGAGTTGGTTCGGCAGACAACAGACCGCGTGCGCATTCGGAGCGAGGCACTCAATGTCCTGCTCGCTGGCCGCGATACTACCGCTTCACTATTGACAAATCTCTGGTTCACCTTGTCCAACAGACCAGACATTTGGGCCAAGCTGCAGGCGGAAATAGCTCACTTTCAACTACATGGAGGCGCACCAAGCTTTGAGGAGCTCAAAGAGATGAAATATCTCCGTGCGTTGCTCAACGAGTCACTTCGCCTGTATCCAGTCGTGCCAGCAAACGGGCGCGAAGCTGTCGAAGACACCGTCTTACCTATGGGAGGCGGTCCAGGCGGCAATGCGCCTATTTTTGTTCGCAAGGGAGAAGTTGTAATGTGGTCAGTGTACGCCATGCATCGTCGAAAGGACTATTATGGTGAGGATGCGGAGGATTTCAACCCGGAACGTTGGCTCGACGACTCACAAAAAGGTCGAAAAGGAATTAGGCCTGGCTGGGAGTATCTGCCATTTAATGGAGGTGCCCGCATCTGTCTCGGTCAGCAATTTGCGCTCACGGAGGCGAGCTACACGACAGTGCGTCTGTGTCAGGCATTTGACAAGATCGAGAGTCGGGATACGCGACCTTGGACGGAGATGCTCACGCTGATGTGTGTAAATCTGGGTGGCGCGAAGGTAGCGCTTACCAGAAGGTCAGAAGAGTAGCGGGCGGTGTTTACTCCAGTGCAGTGCTTCGATTAGATCATTTAACAATGAAGTAACAAGGCGAGCCATTGCGTATACCCAGAGATGTGAGTGTAGCAAAACCATGAAATGGATCAACCTCTTATTCAGTACCGCGATACAGGAGGTCTATTATTTCGTATGTACTCAATAGTCTCATAATGGAGAGCTTTCTCTCAACCTTGCAAAGCCAATGTTCCAGCTTCTGGTCGTCCTGTGGACAGAAGTCCCTAATAGCGGACATCTAGAAGCCACTCCTGTGGCGCACTGTTTTGGGACCTGCTGTATTTCTTTAATATGTTTGCATTCTGATTCTTCTACCCGTCGACAATGGCCATTGTTTGCGGGATCAGGTACCCGACCTTTACTTTGAACTGGCAAGTTTCGCAAACTCTGCCACCTCTAAGAAGAGAAATCGTATTGTGCATAAGATGGGCCTTCGTCTACCAAAAGTCTGCCTAGGGCTCGAAGGCATACCATTTAGAGCGTTCGAGAGCCTAGGCATAGACTGCGATTGTAGCGCTCTCACGAATTTTCTCATGATCTTATGGCATATAGATGGCGCGGCACATGTCAAGGACGCGTAGCATGGGATAATCATATAGCCGGGCAAATAGGAGGATATATATCTCTCTACTAGGAGGCAGTTGCGATGTGGTTGATATCCACGTGATACTCGGTGGCTGCTGTGTATTTGAAGTAGTATCATGAATCATCTACTAATCATCTTAGCTCTTCCTTGTCTTTCATGCCATCTCTCCTGACTGGTGCTCTACTTAACAGTGCGCTTAACCTTTGAGCCCATACTTCACCTTCAACTTGTTCATAGCCTCGACGTATCTCTTCTGCGCATCCTCCGGCTCGACCCCCGCCTCGTGAACTTTTTGCCAGGCGCTGCGCTTGATTTTCTCCTATGCACATATACAATTTCAGCAGGTAGAAATCAAATGTACACACTTATATGTCTAGATCCCGATGTGGCAGCGCACCTTCAAGTCGAACATGCTAGGAGTCTTGCTTTCATCGAATGGTGGGTCCTGGGTGCCTTGCTTGAAGAGGCCGTAGAGCTGAAAATCATAGAGGGGGTGTCAGAAGGTAGACATTTGTTTCATATTGGTTGGCTGAGTCTTGATAGGGAGGCATACCTCAAGCAACTCTGAATTGTCGGGCTTAGATTTCAAGTTGTGGCTTTCCTTGACGGCTTTCTCGAACTCGGGAGTTTGTTCAGTTGGCATATTTGCTGCTATGGAACGTTTTCGGTTGAGGTGCGGGTAGTTGTTCTAGAGTCAGTTAACGTGGGAGGATCAAGCCGCTCGTTGAGCTTTATACTGTAGCTTATCGAGGCCTTGTATGCATGAGTACAAGGCTTCCTTGTCGCAATACATATGATTGTTGCGTGAACCGGACGTACCCGAACAGGAAGTCTGGCATTAATCTATGCTCCATTACGCTTCTGACACGGTACATGTAATCCTTCGCCGACGATCGATGTCGTGATATTTTTAGTCTACCTATCCAACATTGCATCGAGACAATCATTGATCCTTCCATCCTATGCATTGGCAAGCTCATCATTCTGCAGATAACCCAAGTAATCCTTCTTTTCATCCAATTGTAGTTCACATACTCACATCCCTCATTTGGCTTTCATCAAAAATCACCACCGCTTTGGCTCTCAGACCAACTCCCCACCACATCATCCACTCCATCCCTTAACAACACCCCCCAAAATTCGGCGTCGACGAAGCTAACGGTCTCTATAGGATCTCGCGACGCCAACGTCTCAACTCCTTGGGATCCATGAAGTCCCTGGCAAATCTACCTACACATCTCCCTGCCGAGTGTGACGTCTGTCTGTGTCGGAACTCTCTCCCCATAGGCAACACGTCTTATAAGCTTGAAAAAGCCAACCCGAACCATCATCGCTCACCAGATTCTCGTGTGTATATCTTGTTATAGCATATAATTTGGTATCCTCTCCCGCGAACATATCCTGTCCGTCATCCCGCTGAGAGACTCGACTGAAACAGCAAAGGGAGACATGGATCGCAAAGACCTCAAAACGTTAGTGCCCGAGCCCAGGTGTTGCAAGCGCGGCCCTTTCACCGCCGAGGTATCTGGTGCTGAAAAGGCCGACGGTGAGACAGTGCCGCGGCGAAATGTCCGAACGTTGGACGAGCTCAAGAAGACACCCCACCCCGACATCAACACCGTCTTTGATATACTAAAATGGTCGAGCCAAAAGTACGGTCACGAAAAGGCGCTGGGCAAGCGGAAGCTGATCATGATACACGAGGAAGTCAGGAAGGTGAGGAAGAAGGTCGACGGCAAGGAGCAAGAGCTTGATAAGATGTGGCAGTACTACGAGCTCTCACCCTACAGTTACATGTCCTTCGTCGAGTACGAGCAATTAGCCCTCAATGCCGGCTCTGGGTTCCGAGCGCTGGGCCTCAACTCGCCGGACCGCGTATATGTCTTTGCTGCCACACACCCGCATTGGCTGGCCGTTGCGCACGGAGCTGGGAGCCAGAGTCTGCCCATTGTCACCGCTTACGACACTCTTGGAGAGGAGGCGCTGAAGAACTCGCTTTTGCAGACCAATGCTAAAGCTATCTTCGTTGACCCGCATCTCTTGACCAAGCTCATCGCGCCCTTGCACGAAGCCAGAGACATTCAGCATGTCATCTACAACGACGACGACTCTCCATGCACCAAGGCCGACCCGGAGAAGATTGAGGCCGAGGCTAAGAAGCTCAAAGATGCTCACTCACATCTCACTGTAATCAGCTTCAGTGAGTTCATCAAGATTGGGGAGGGCAAGTCAGCCCCTACGACGCCACCAAAGCCCGATGACCTCTGCTGCATCATGTACACTTCCGGCTCCACAGGAGCGCCGAAGGGCGTTCTCATCACCCATAGGAACATCATTGCTGCTATTGCCGGTATTGACGCCGTCGTCGGCCCATATCTTGGCCCTGGCGACGGCCTACTCGCCTACCTGCCGCTCGCACACATTCTTGAGTTCGTCTTCGAATCTGCCTGTCTCTTCTGGGGTGGTACTATGGGCTACGGTAACCCAAAAACCATCTCTGACACCTCCACCCGCAACTGCCATGGTGACATTGCCGAGTTCAAGCCGACCATTCTTATCGGTGTACCGACTGTGTGGGAGACGGTCAAGAAGGGTATCATGGCCAAGGTCAGCAAGATGAACCCTATCATTCGCAAAATATTTTGGGGTGCTCTAGAAGCCAAGATCGTGATGATGAACATGTCGAGCTATTTCCCATTCTCCAGCTTTGGCGCCAGCATCATCGATAAAGTTGTTTTCAATAAGATCCGGGAATCTACCGGTGGTAAGCTCCGCATGTGTTTGAACGGCGGAGGACCAATCGCTCAGGAGACGCAGCGTTTCGTCTCTATGTGCATCGCGCCATTGCTTTCGGGATATGGTCTGACCGAGACTGCAGCTGCTGGTGCGCTCACCGACCCACTGTCATGGACTGACACCGCCCTCGGCGAGCTACCAAGTTCGATTGAGATCAAGCTCGTCGATTTCCCAGACGCCGGATACTACTCGACGAACAAGCCACCTCAGGGTGAAATCTGGATCCGCGGCGACTCTGTTACAAAGGGCTACTTGAACCTGCCAAAGGAGACTGAAGAATCGTTTACCAACGACGGCTGGTTCAAGACAGGTGACATTGGTGAATTCGACTCTGTAGGCCAACTCCGCATCATTGACCGTAAGAAGAACTTGGTTAAGACACTAAACGGTGAGTACATCGCGCTTGAGAAACTTGAGTCCGTCTATCGCTCCGCGGGCGTTGTGAGTAATATCTGCGTATTCGTTGCGCAAGACAAGAACAAGCCCGTTGCCGTCATCATCCCCAATGAGGACGCGCTCAAACAACTGGCAAGCAACAATGGGGTACAGGGCAACGGTCTCGAGGATCTCTGCCGTGAGGAGAAGGTCAATGCGATGGTTCTGAAGGAGCTGCTGGCCACCGCCAGAAACGGCGGCTTAAGCGGAATCGAAATTATTGATGGTGTCGCGCTGTCTGATGCGGAGTGGACGCCGCAGAATGTAAGTCCGATGCCTCGTCATGGCTTGTCTTGAAGGTATACTTACGAGAAATCACAGTGCCTTGTCACCTCAGCACAGAAGCTGAACCGCAGGGGTCTAGCTGAGAAATATAAGGGTGATATTGAGAAGGCGTACAACAGAAAGTGAAGGTAGTAACCAAATTCAAAAGTACAGCTTGGGACGAATTTGCCTTTGGCCTACTCTAGTCTTGGTGAATAGGATCATTAATGTAGCCACTTACTACATTCTTCGGAGTATGGCCCTTAGGAGTGCAGGGAATGAAATCAGGTATTAAGCCGCCCCGCCCAGCACTGCGCGCCTTAGTTCCTGTGCGTCGCGTGTCTCAACCCTCAATATCCAATACTATATCTAACGATCTCATTTCTCAGCAGCTGCCGTCAATATGAAGCCGAAACCGCAATATAATAATATCCTGCTTCAGCAGGCTATACAGTCCTATCAAAATCACGAATACATCTCAATCCGAGCTTGCGCTAGGGAGTACAATCTGCCCGAATTAATTCTCCGCTTACGACTCAGAGGCGGGGGAAATGTATCATTAGAGCATATAACTCAGGCCCTCCCCTTGCCTGTACAAGAGGAAATGCTGGTAAAATAGATACTAGACTTGAATAATTAAAGGCATGCTCCAACACCCACGCAGGTTCGAGATATGGCGCATGTTATTTGACGTGTCTCAAATCGACCATCCGAGTCTATACCCTTGGTGGGTCGCAACCAGATTACTCGGTTCAAACAGCGCCACCCAGATATCTCTCTTATATTAGGCAAGAACCTCGAGATTGCGCGAATACCCTAAACTCATATCGAACTGGTCGGTTCCTAAGTTCAAAACGTCTTCCTTGTCTATTGTTTCTACTAGAAGAGAGGCTACATATACCAAGAGAATGTGGAAAGAACAGTTTAGAAGAAGAGGTAAAGGAAAGTTCCGAAGTGCTGAAGAACCTACTAAAAGCTCCTAGTTAGTTCAATACTAAGTGACTGTGAATCCCGGCGAGATCGACAACTCACCTCAAAGCTCTCCGTGAGTGGTTCCATTTATTCAACAAGATAACCATTCAGAACAGCATCCAGCTTAAGAATATATATAATATGAATGAGAGAGACATAGCTTTAAGCGTCTGTCAAAACCGGTGATCTGAATCAATCGGTCGACATCAAGACGGTTTTCACCGCCTTTACGAATCCCTTTTGCCAATCGATGTTACAGAACAAATATCCCTGCGCTAAGATGTCCCTTGCCCAACCTTGAATTGACCTTGACTGATCCTCTGATCCTGTAATCCTGCAATCCTGCAATCCTGCAATCCTGCAATCCCCCAATGACGATGGACACATTTGCGCAAGAAAAAAAGTGGTCATCCTGCCATCCTGCCATTCTGCCACCTTGTCACTCTGCCGTTATGATTTTGCAATATGCGTGCAGAAAACCCTCAAAACGACGACTGCCCGTCATGCAGCTAGAACATGCACCAGCATTCTAGCATCACCGTGAAGATGAACCTCATGAAAATATTTGCGCATTGGATTACATTATCCGGCGTCATAACGACAGTGACTGCCTCCTGTGAGCCGCCTTTAGCCTTCCGACCTCCTACATACTCCAATGAATCTCTCGCCGGTGTCTTCACCAACATTTCCACAACGCTTAACAAATACTTTTCCAATTCTACATTCGATGCTACAAATATTGCAATTGAAGTCACGTCTTCACAACAAGCCCTGTGGAGCTTTTTCTGGGCGGCAACGAACAAATCCAGCCAAGCTGGAGCGACCGTCGTCGACGGCTCGACTGTGTTTCGCGTGACGCGCAGTACCAAAATCTTCACCACCTTAGCCATCCTACAACTCAATGCCCAAGGCCGAATTGCCGATTTGGATTACTCCATTGCAAGCTATGTACCCGGTCTGAAACAAGATGGGAACGAGCCGCAAGCTGTTGACTGGAGTCGAATTTCCTTGCGGGATTTGTTGAACGAAATGGGTGGTATAATTGATATGTGTTTGTGAACTGTTTCCTTGTTATCCATGTGACGCTCACTCGCTGAGCGCTTATCGCAGATGCCTACGCAGACATCCTGACGTCTGTGAGCGCTTCGTCTCTCGCTGCCTTCGGTCTGCCACCAGTCACAAACAGTACCTTGGCATCGGTGCCGGCCTGCGAGCTGAATCTCAGCGAGCCATGTACCGCCTCCGGTAAGGCACACGCGCGAGACGATACTTGCAAGGACTAGAAAAGGTGCTGACGACATGATTTATCTGCAGATCTCCTCTCCGCGCTGCAATCGTCCTTGCCCGTCCTTCGGCCAAATGTCGAGGACTCCAACAGCAATGTGGGGTTCAGCCTGCTTGGCCTCGCCATTGCGAATGTCACGGGACTAAGTTATGAGGAAAGCATTCGTCAATCTATTATCCTGCCACTGGGCTTGAATTCCACAAGCTTCATTGCACCTAATATAGGTTCGGGGGCAGTCCCGAAAGGCAATAGTCTGTGGTCTTGGGATGTGGGAATCAATAATCCGTACGTGTGCACTCGAAATTGGAGGTGTATGTTAAAAACTCAGGGCACTGACAAGCAAAGCTCCGTCGGTATATACACATCCTCTCGCGATATGTCAGTCTTCCTCCGCTGGATATTGGCCAACTACCTCGACATTCACCCAACCATCAACTGGTTCACACCAGGCTTCTATGGGGTAGGCTCGCACAATTACATTGGCATGCCCTGGAATATCTTCCGAACCACGGCCGTTCTACCACAAACCAATCGGCCCGTGACGTTCAACACTGTTGTGGGTACGCTCGGGTCCTACACGGCTGTGAGCATTGTCCTGCCGGACTACGACCTAGCCATCAGCTTGATGATGAGCGGGGCATTGGGCGATCCTAACCTGATACTGGAGTACATCACCTTCCCACTTGTCCATCAGGCCGAAGAAATCGCCCAGAACAATTTAAAGAGCATTTACGCGGGAACATATTCATCATCAAGCATTCAAAGTGAGCTGAATACGAGCGTTACCCTGTCACAGTCTTCCGCCCGCTCGCTCTTCTTGGGAAGTTGGATATCAAACGGGACAGCCATCCTTCCAAGTCTCGTAGCCTTCACCGCCATGCGGGGTGGGCAAGGGGCAGACTGGTATTTTCAACTCGCGCCTACGTTCACAACTCCGCTGCGTAGAGAACGGCCAGGAAACAGGACGCAACTCGGCGAAGCGTGGCGCTGGGTCAACATTCTCGAAGCCCCGGCCGATCAAGGTTGGAATGACTGGTGCGTGAGTTCCTTTGATGGCGAGTCCTATGCTGGGACGCCGATCAACAAGATGATATTCTGGAGAGATGGTAGTAGCGGAGAGGTTGATGAGTTGGAAATACCTGCTTTCAACGTTACGCTTGCCAAAATGACGTCGTCATAGGCTGTAGCCACCGTATACACATAGCGATACTATGCAAAGAAGAGAAAATTTCCTTTCATGCTCTTGATGTATGGACTGCGGTTAATGATAAGATCAAAGGCAGGGAGGAGGAGGAGGTAGCTAATAGCCAGGGATTAGCTGACCAGGAGAATTCTAAGTCTCTAGAATGACGCCAGCGTCAGTTTATGACATGGAAGAATAAGAGGAAACGTGAGGATATACTTGGCAATTGTAATACAGACACAAACACCAACAACACTGACAATGAGGACGATATATTGAACTGGTTGTTCGAAAGTTCGTAAGATCAAAAGTCAGTTCAAAAGTCATCCTTGGTTTGTTTCTATGAAAGAAGCTATATATATATATAAAGTGGTCACGTGTAGTTTTTCCCCAAGCAACTTTTGATTCATGCGAGTCCTACAGCATAATACTGACTCTGAACCTGAACCGAAGTTTACTGCCTAAGCACCCCGCTCTTTTAGGTTATCATCTTTATCTAGACCTTCTTTAACTCAGCCTCCTAAACGTCGTCGAAAAAAGGATAAAGATACTATTATTGCTAATTGTATTGTTCGATAAATAGATAATATACCTTTAAGAGTATTAAACCTTAAAGGAGAGGTTTCTAACCTTAGGGATAAGGTTAAAGGTAGTATAATAAACTTAAACAGTAACATTAAAGATTTAAAGTTGTATATAAAAGATTTGAATAATTAGTTTAAGACAAAATAAGTCGTATTAATATATATATATATTATAAAAAATTTTATAAGTATTTTTATAGTATTTAATAGTATATAGTAGCTAAATATATAATTTATATACCGTGTAATATAGTTTATAGTACTAACTAAGAAGTAGTAAGCTATTGTATTTAATAGAAACTAATAATATAGTATAGTCTACTATATATTTATAACTATTTAAGTAAGTAGTACCTTTATTTTATTAAGCTTACATCGGCGTTTCGGGGGGCAGCTCGTTTAGGTGGCAATTTCTCGGGCCAGCACAAGCAACCAGATTTGGACTCGAGCAGCTAGATTTCGCATAATGCGACCCCGAGCAGGTCCCGAGCAACCAGATTTGGACTCAAGCAGCTAGATTTCGCGTAGTACTAGTCTGAGCAGGCCTCGAGCAACCAGATTTCGCGCAGTACTAATCTGAGCAGCCCGAGCAACCAGATTTGGCCACGAGCAACTAGATTTGGCGCAGTACTAATCTAAGCAGGCCCC
>KV745383.1:0-20283 GCA_001692735.1 Lepidopterella palustris CBS 459.81
CCCCCTTCTTGCAATTTTAGTCATGCAGCAGGCGCCTAAACTGCCATTCTCCGAACAAAGCCCCCCGAATCCCAGCCACTTTCGATCCATCTGCGCCGCAGCAATTACTGGACTGACAACGAGACCGCATTAGGATTAGCATCTCCGCTTCCAATTATCATTCACGTGAACTCAGAATCAGGGCTAAAACTAATCACCAGAGTTTCAAGGTCGAAACGGCCTTATCGGAGGCATCCAAGACCACGGGGCTCAACGGATATGCTTTCTATCCCTGTGGTGCTCTATGCGGACCGATCCGCTACTTATATACCCGTACCCAGTGCCACACATCCCTATTCCAGAGTCTTCGAATTCTTGAAGCAGTGAGCTTAACATTCCTTCAGCCTTGCAACACACTCTCAACTTCATCTATAAGCCAACTCTGTTCAAGCATTGTAAGATTTAAGTTTGCGGGAACCCAAAGAGACCACATCCCAGGGGAGTGGGCTGCAGGTTCAATACCTAAGGGCTCGCCCTTCTTAGGTAAATTGCAGTCGAACGGTCTGTGTAATGGTATTATGGAGGAGAAAGATGGACCGTTGTGGGAAAGGGGCAAGAAGTTATTCTATGGAGAATTCGGCGATACCAAGGGCCAAAAACTCAAGGTTTTCATTATTGAAAACCTGGAGAACGCTAAGACCAATGCATCGACGAGTATTCTAATCTTCAAGGACAAAATCCCCATTATCACTATGAAGTTAGATAGCGTCATAAAAAGACTTGAGGTGCTATTCTAGATTGGAGATGCTACTATGAAGGCCGCGCCTGAGACGGTGTCACTTGTCTGGTTGGCTTTTCGAATGATATTCAGTGGATTCTTCAAGGACGCTGCCACGTGTTCTTTGCTCACCGATGCCGTTAATCAAATCACAGACATCATGTTTGTCTGCAACATTTTCGAAAACCGCTACCTCAAAGGAAATATTATCATTGACACTGCTCAAGCTACTAATGACAGAGTACTCGCACAAATCCCACTATATGCAGCCGTGCTCAAATCTTGTATCAGACCCGGAAGCTCTTCGAACATGGCAAACTTAAACGATCGTTCATAGCTGGAGGTCCCAGGAGCTGGATAACATTTTAAATTATGCAAATGGCAAAAGAGACACATTGCAGCAGGCCACTGGTATTGGATTCCACGAGGCCACAATTGACACGTTCCAAGATCTTAAGCAGGAATCTGATATGATTCGCGGTCTGCTCGATATCATAGATACGGAAGTCGTTCCAGGGATCAAGAATATACAGTAGGAACAAGCCCGCAGCAAAGACTTGTGAGACGCCAAAGATATTCAGCAGAGGTACAGAGAGCAGTTGCAATGGCTGAAGGCTGGTAGTATTGCCGATACCGCCGCACATGGCCGACAATTGCACGCCAACCTCCAAAAGAGCCATAAGAATTCCGCTCGCTGGCTTCTATTTGAGTATGATTTCAAAGCTTGGAGAGATGGTAAATACACCCCTGTTTTATGGCTCTGCGGAGAATCGAGATTTGGATGTCTATTCTAATGTCATCTGCCATCGAGCACCTAGAGCGTGGCATGCAAATAGAGTACATCGAATCCACTCGCTGTCAACTTTTTCTACAAGAAAGACGACAAAGCAACTTCGCAGGGTACTGAAATCATGCTCCATTTATTGATGCAACTCTACAGCAAGGCAGTGACGGAAGCCGTAACACACGAGGTATCCATGGAGGATAGTATAGTGCTCACCCGGCAGGATACATGCGCCAGTATAATCAAAGAGTTCAGAGTACCAAGACCGATTCTTCACTCGTTGAAGTGAAACCAGTTTTGCAAACCATGTTTGAAGAGGTCTCGAATGTGCTGGGAATAAGGGTGTTCGTAGTCGTGGATGTAAGTTACTAGACGAGACGAATGCTCGGACTATGACGAAGGTCTTCTCAATGCGCTGCGAGATTTGGCCGTTTTCCCAACATAAGCGTGCTGGTATCAAGCCAACGATACAGTAGTGTCCAATTAAGAGGGCTTTGTCTGAGTTTTTGTTCGTGGAATTGGAGCTGACAAGTCAAGAACAGAAGGCGATATACGATCGTATGTCATTGCGTCATTACAAAAATATCAAACACATTAGCCAAATCGAGAAGGTGAAAACTAGCGCCATAATCGCGAGGAAATCGGAAGGGAGTTTCAGATGTACGGTAAGTACCCTATGCAATCCAGCCTACAATCATTAACGGGCCGCATCTGCAGCTGCAGCTTTGCAACGTGCTTCAATAGGACGGCGATAAGCATTGTTAAGCTTAGCTACAACTCCAATCCCAAACTTCTATGCCAGCATTGAACAAACCCTTGCTATGACTCTCCGCTAAACTTGCTTACCTCTGATAGGCATTGGAAGTATATTACTTTCAACGATATATTGACTAACATCACTACAGATGCCAACGTGGCCCTCGAAACCTTGAGCACTACCGCGAAGAGGAGTGCTTTCCCTCGATTTTTAGCCTCCCCACCGGAATGAGCGCCCTTTACAGGCAAACAATAGCAGCGCTAAAGCAAAAAGAGCGCAAAATGCTGATTATCGTCTTGCGTTGGCTGACGTGTTCAGCTAGTCAAATAACTCTAGAACCTATTGCCGATGAGCTAATGAGTGAGTGCACCGATCAGAAGCAAGAAGAAGGTGTTGTTGACGAGATCGAACGATCTCGATTATGGGGAGTTTTTGAACAAGGCAGCCCAGATACTTACCTTACAGACTTACCATTAACTGCAATTTACGACCTCGTAAAAGACCTCCAAGAGGTCGGACGAGAATTTATGAAAGAATAAAGACATGTCGTTGAGATTCAGCACAACTCCATCAGAGATTTCTTTATTGAGGAGGAAAGAAAGATCAGCTCGCAGATAGTCCGGTGCGCCGACTGCATCACGAGATTCCAGGAATCTATCGCATTCAATGCAGGCCCAAAATATGGCCAGTTCCTCATGGCAGAGTCGATAACGAAAAGGCTAAACTCATTCTCTTTCCAAGAAAAGTTCTTTCTACCATCAAAGTTTAACTCTGACGCGTCCGACGACAACGATAATGAAAAAGAGGTCAATGTCGTAAATGACAAGTATCTGTTCAAAGCTGACCTCAGGAAGATCTCAAATACATCCCCTCCAAGAAGACCATAGTGTTCAAGACGGCGTGCAGAAATAATCTTTGGTTTATAACAGAAATGGTCCTTTCGAGGAAGTAGGTGCTCTCGGAGATGAGTTTTCCCCAAACCTAGCAGAAATTTCGAGTGATAGTGTTAAGGAAAATTCTGGAATCGATAGCGCAGCGGACGAGACAGCTCTTGAATCTTCCAAAAAGAGGCTATCCCCTGAAGAGGAAATTCTTAAGCCTTGGAGCCGAACTACGGAAGTACCTTCCTCTAGCAAAATAGAAGTTGCAGCTCTAAACATAGATTCAGAGAATAATTCTGATTCCAATGCTAAGATTGACCCGCCTAACATTTCAGATTCTCCAACTGCCACCAAACAGTCCTCAGATTCCAATTCAGAAAGTACTTTAAGCAGGCCACAGAAAATCCCTTCTTTCGTGTCCGATGACGACAGCGAAGAGCTCAGATATGAACTCGCTCCTTGGCCACAACACCTCCGAGCTGCGGAACAAGCCTCTCCGAGGAGCAGAGAGATCTAAAAATTGCCGCAAGATTTGACGCTCTATACGGCGAAGTCGAGAATTCCTGTGTTTCGAGTCACCAGTGTATAAATGCAGGCTCAAGAGAGTTCAACGCTGGAGGAAGTTTGTCACCTTGGACCATTCTTTACGTGTCGCAACACGGTATGGCCTTTTTAGCTTGTTGAAACGATATATGTTGGATCAGAAGTGCGATAACAATATTCGTAACGAGAATAACGACACGCCGCCGCATATCGCATGCACGGAGACGGAAAATTCTTGGGAATTGATTTCCTTGTCAAGAATAGAGCGGACATAAACTGCCTGGACCTCTCGAAGAATGAAACTCCATTGTTGGTACTCCTCCTTTCTGGTGAACCCATAGATGCTGCTCGTTCGCTGTTGGACAATGGCGCTGACTCAAGTCTAGCGGACGATGACGAGATGATTTGTCTACAGAGACTTCGGACGTAGAACTTTGCAGGCTATTGCTCAATACAGACAATGTAGACCTCAGCGCAAAAGACAAAGGATACGGAGAAACCCCGCTCCACTGGGCGTTCCGATGGCGTGCAGCTCCAGCTGAAATGATCAAACTACCTCTCGATCACGGAGCTCAGCTCAATGAGTAGGACAAGGACAGTCAAGGGCCGCTTTATGAAGCCTGTCGTGTGGGAAACCATGATGCTGCACAATTACTCCTCGAACACGGTGCTGACGTTGATGACGACCAGAATGTCTTTGGATGAACGGCTTTGCATACGGCCATTGACGCAGGGAGTTTGGACTGCGTAATACTTCTGGTTGAATTGAACGCAGATTTAACTCTGAAGGACAAGCAAGACCAAGATGCTGTAGCTCAGGCGGCTGATACGGGCCAGTACATCATTTTTGAATACCTTTTGGGAATATGGATCACAAGGGGTATCGATTTCCAATTTTTTCTTCAACCCGGCATCAGAGGGCAGACATGCCTTCATAGAACTGCAATCAAGTGAGATATCTCTGCACTAGTAAAGTTGCTGTTAGAAGCTGGCTCCTCAACCTCTAACACTTCAAACCGCGATCACGTATAAGGCGATAGCACTTTGTAGATCACTCGTCGGCCTTCAAGCCCTCGGAGACCTCAGAGACGAGCATGGCTAGACCATGTTGGCGTGGTTAAGTAGTGAAGAGAGACCAGCATGGCTAGACCATGTTGGCGTGGTTAAGTAGTGAAGAGAGACGAGATTATGAACAGTTTTCTAGATGGCAAAATAGACGCAGAGGGTGGCATATGCTACCCGCCCTCAAGGTGGGATTCGAAATTATTCCCCGGGGACATCTTCAGAAGTCTACAATACTCCGATAATGGCCTTAAAATCGTACGCAGAGGTATTCAAGGTATGTCTCAGACTTTTACTCTTGCTTTACTAGTAGGTACGTTTCTCATGAACACCATATATTGCTAGAACAGAAACGCCGGATTTGCGATCCCTTTTGTCACTGGGTTTGAAGCCATTCATACGGTCTACTCAACGGCGTCGTGCGGCGCTTACTATCGAAAGTGCGCCTTTATATGATGTACTTGCAGCAGGGTTTCCTCACTAGAATGATGTGCTTCGTGCGTAGCCACAAGTTTTGTTTCGTGTTCGACTGCAAGTTGATTTTGATATTGTGTAGATCAGGATGGCCCGAAGACTTGTGTGACGCCTCGACGTCTCATGATCCCCACCAAGCATCCCATCCCCGCTGGAATCAGTATCTATTAGTTCGAGGTGGAATCATCGGAGATTCCAGTGTCTCTATTTTGTAAGGCTAACTTTCTCTTGGTCATCGTGGTTTTCAATGGCTAATTATAGCCAAGGGGTTTTTTGTAGGCCTCGTTCAGGAAGTTGTCTACGATCAGTTTCTCTGAGTATCGACAGGTGGGCTTTCATGGGGATACGTCCGCATCGAGGACATGGACAGCTGATATAATCCCCGGATTTTTTGAGGAATGGTACTGGTATCACACCAGCGTATCGCCAACCGTATGGTAAGAACTGGGATGTGATCAGATGTGGAGTAGATTTTGAGCACGGCGAATTTTTTACACGAGGAACGAGATTTGTCTGCGTAGGCCCAGCGGTGTCTTTGAAGCCTTTCAGTCGCTAATGGTGTTCTAATTGCGATTACTTTTGAAAATGGGGATATCGGTCGCATTTTTCCTGCCATTTTGGACTCGGCCGTCATGACGTGAAGGTTCGGGTTAATGTTGAGCAGGATGAGAACATTCCTTTTAAATATGGCAAGTGAATGAATCACGACGATCCTTCCTGGTACGGAGGCGAAGATAATATCTTTGAACTGGCTGGAAATGATGGCGAAGTGCCGCGTGCAGAGGTCAAACCTTCTTTGAGGGCTATTTGGGCTAAATAGCGACACGATTAGACTTTTCCACGCGATTGACCTTCCAATCGAAAGTTTCCGTGCTTTTCCATCGAGTGCCAGATTATTTGCAAAAGGGTTCTGGCTAGGAGAAGTGTTCTGGGTTGATGATGGATGCCTCCGTTCTATCTCTGCAAATTCTGCTGGGAAAGCAACATGTAAACCTTTGCGTCGCAAACCTTGGAACGAAGCAACCGAGAAGCATTTTGACTTGCATTTATATGGCCTATTTCGTATGCTGATGAAGCCTCCGTAGTCCTTCGCGGAGTTTGCCATGGCCTTCATCACGTCGGAATTGCTTTTGTGGCAATCGGTGTATATTCGCACGAGCCGTTTTGGATACCGATATCATCCGAAGCGAAGGAAATGCTGAAAAAATGTCTCCAAACGCCAGAGTCCACAGTTCCCAGGACAGAATTTCTCTAGAGCGCCGCTTCTAGGACCCATATCTTTCTACCGGTTTAGGATAAGTGCCAAAAGATATCCGAGATGTCCAAATACGGGCGGTGAAGCTGTTATTGATTGAGAGAGAGGAAAAGGGGTGGTGACGGACGACGCGGTGATAGCAATGCAGATTGACACAGCAAGCAATCGAGTGAATGTAGAGTCTCTTTCACGAGTAGCGGCTGTATGTAACCCATTTATCTATTACCTTTCTGCCTTCCGTCCGCTGGCCGTTCTCTCCTTGTCTCTCCGAGGTCTGGTCCTCACATAGATACCCGGGTTTTCCCGCTAACCCAAACAAGCGCAACGCTTGGGCCTTTGAGACAAATCTTTCAGTTCCCGTCTCCCGACCCTTCTCTTAAAATCTCTCCCATCCAACTTCCTCCTCCTTCTTCCACAGTTCTCAATTCCATCTTTCCCATCTCTCCCCTCAGTCTTTTTTAGCAAGTGGTGCCTGTCCGACTTTCACAATGGCAAAAGGCGACGTATCTCAGTCTGAAAAGTCCTTCATGGGCATGCCGGTAAGCTTCATTCTCCCTACAGCTCGACCAGCAGCCAACTTCACGTTGCGCCTCATCAACACGCGAACTGTCGACTCAATGACATCGTGCATACCTTGTAGCGGGATGCGATGGCCTCTTGGACGGTCGCATTGTTGTTGTTGATGGTGGTTCCAGCTGGCTGGCTGCTCAGCTCCGCAACTTTTTGCGGCAATGATCGCATCGCTTGCTAACCTGCGTACAGGGCTTCGTGGTGGATTTCTTGAGTACGTACCAGCTCCCTGACTGATTCCCATCGGTTTTGAGTGCCATTGGCCATCAAAATTCGACGTAGATGTGTTGGGAAATTTTTGTCTGGTTGTTGCAGCAACTAACTCCTTATCTACAGTGGGTGGTGTCTCCGCCGCCGTCTCGAAAACTGCCGCTGCTCCCATCGAGCGTGTCAAGCTCCTCATCCAGAATCAGGTATGTGTTCAAGTTTGAATCCTTGGCTCGCACTCGTTGATTTAATTTTTATCTTGGATTTTGGCTTACAAGTGTCTTCTACACAGGATGAGATGCTGAAGACCGGTCGTCTTGACCGCAAGTACGCCGGTATTGGCGACTGCTTCAAGCGCACTTACCAACAAGAGGGCATTGTCTCTCTATGGAGAGGTAACACTGCCAACGTCATCCGCTATTTCCCTACCCAGGCTCTCAACTTCGCATTCCGTGACACCTACAAGTCGTGGTTTGCATTCAAGAAGGATCGTGATGGATACTGGATGTGGATGGCCGGTAACTTGATGTCCGGTGGTGTAAGTACATCAGTCGCTCTGGTCGCATCAGGCAACCATCTAACTTTTGAGGCAGGCCGCCGGTGCCACTTCGCTTCTCTTCGTTTACTCCCTCGATTATGCCCGTACCCGTCTTGCCAACGATGCTAAAAACGCCAAGAAGGGTGGTGAGCGTCAATTCAACGGCCTCGTAGATGTCTACAAGAAGACCCTTGCTTCCGATGGTATTGCAGGTCTCTACCGTGGTTTCATGCCCTCCGTTCTTGGTATAGTTGTTTACCGTGGTCTGTACTTCGGCATGTACGACTCCATCAAGCCAGTGGTTCTTGTTGGTCCTCTTGAGGGTAACTTCCTTGCCTCATTTTTGCTCGGCTGGACTGTCACCACCGGTGCTGGTATCGCTTCTTATCCTCTGGACACTATTCGTCGTCGTATGATGATGACTTCAGGTGAAGTAAGTTGAAGCCTTTGCCTCAAGTCGAATTTGGACACATGATTCTAATCCACTCCTCAGGCCGTCAAGTACAAGTCTTCCATGGATGCTGCCCGCAAGATCATTGCCGCTGAAGGTGTCAGATCTCTCTTCAAGGGTGCGGGTGCTAACATTCTCCGTGGTGTCGCCGGTGCCGGTGTGCTCTCTATCTATGATCAAGCCCAGCTTCTCATGTTCGGCAAGAAGTTCAAGGGTGGATCTGGTTAAGCGAGAGGCATGAGATGGATTGAGATGGACTTCATGGGGATGGGACATAATCGTGATGGTGGCGGTTGGTGGTGGTGTTAGACCTGGATAGAGCAATAACAAGCCCGCGTAGGGCGGAAGATTGTTCTGGTTACGAAAGCACGAAGCGGTGAAAGGAAGAAGGGTAGAGCTTCTTGCACTTTTTCTGTTCCCTGCCTCTGTACTTTACTGCCCGGCAACTCTTTTACCCCTTAAGACACTTTTGTACTACTGGCTTGCATTGTTGTTCTACTCCACTTTATTTCTCTCTTTTTTGTTTGCGCTGCCATTTGACTTGCTGCACAATTGGGTTTCCTTAGGTCGTTGGGCTCTCGTGTCGATAGATGTGGGTTTCGGCAAGGGTTCAGCGGTTGATGTGGCTCTGGTCGATCAAAATAACTAGCATAGATTGTTTGTATTTTTTTTCCCTCAGATTTTTCTTCACGTAAATGATTGCTTTGTGATATCGTGACTCGTTGGCATGGAGTTATACCACAGGATTGTGCTTGGCGGTTTTCTTTTGGTGTCCAAGGTACAATAACACGTGAATCTGATGTCACCGCCCAAAGCGGCAATGAGCTCAAAGGACAACGTTCCATTCCCGAAGGCATCTACCCTCTCCCTCTCTCCATACTCTCCACCCTGGCATATAAAGAGTCTCCCTACCGCTTTGTACAGAACCTCGAACATACCGACTTTGCTCACTCAGAACAAGCATTACTGATCCCTAAAATATACACAACGACCATGCCTCCAATCCCACCCATCCCCATCCACGCGAACGATCCCATAACCCCAAACCCTTCCTCCTCTCAAAACAACCACGTCGCAAACGATGCCAAGGGCAATAATGGCAGTACCACAGCAGCCAAACCCTCCGGTATAACCCCTCACACCGCACCAGCAAACCCGCTTCCAACCCGCACCACCCCCGCCTCCGCTCCCGTCACCGCAACCACCGACCCGTTCCTCCCACCACCACCACAACCCGGCGCAAGACCTGTGCCCGCACCTGCACGAGAAACAGGACGGGCAGGAGGAAATGATGGAGCAACTGCGCCACCGCAGCCCGTACCAGGCGTCCATATTCCGAGGAGCGTGGAAGCGACTGTGACGACAACAGAGACTCGGGTCGTTCCTACCGGTCCACCAGCCCAGTTCGCCGTGCCGGCGCCTGAGCAGACCGGAGCTGGAGGAAGGACGGGGAGATCTACATCGACTTATGCACCCGCTGCGGCGGTTAATACAGCACCAGGACCTACGACTCTGAACCTCGGCGCTGCTGCGAACCCGTCGCCGTATCAAGCCGCACATCCGGTGGATGGGGCTCGTGAAGCGACGAGGGCGCAGAATCTGTATGCGGTGGATGGGAGCGCGGCACAGCGAAGGAGTTTGGAGGATGCAGCGGCGAGGGAGAAGGAGGAGGCCGGGGAAAGGGGTGTTTGGGGGGTTTTGGGACGCGCGGGGGAGATGTTGAAGGGAGCTGAGGAGAAGGTGTGGAGAGCTGTTGGGAAGAAAGGGTAGGGTGGGGATCGGAATGATGGTTGGATGAGTGGGTGGAATTTCTGACGGGTATGGCTGGAATTGTGGACTTCAGAATGATGGAGATTGGCGTTTTGGGGGCCGAGTGCGTAAAATATTTTGGGGCGGGTGGTATTCGGTGAGGTTGAAAATGATATTCGATCCCGCTCGCCTATTGCAACGTCCCCGATCATATCCATTCAGCATCGCTCTACAGCGAGGAAGGAGTCAGCTCTAATTGCGCACATATTGATTGAACGGTACATAGGTTATACACAGGGCCTTCAGAGACATCAAAGGTCCCATTTTTGCTTGTATGATCGGCTGAAGGAAGAAAATCCACCATTTCAATAGGTCGAAACAAGCCATCAGCTTTACGCGAATGGTTTTACCTTGTATTCTAGCGAATATCGAAAGTAGCAGTTATCTTCTGTAACACCGATATCTTCTATTCGGAAGCTAATCAACGCCGGAGACCACTCTCCACCTACCTGCTTGTAATGAACACGACAAGTTTCTTCGTGGAGGGCGCACTGATGTGTGACGTTGATCGGAGAATTTGGTGGAATTTATGAGAGCTTGCAGATTAATAATCCCTCAGTGACTGACTTACATAGCTAGTTTGCACGACACGCGTTTTTCAACCCCCCCCTTCTTAAATATGCTTTATGAAAATGTGTTCTTATCGTCTGAATTGACAGATGCACACATAACAAGATAGCTGGGATCCATCTACCATGCAACAGATGTTCAAATTCCTATCCAAAACTGTGACTTTTGGCCAAGTACGTCCCGAAACGTTACCCCAATGCCAAGCAACAGCCACGAATAAGTTGAGCTACCCGAATATTTGAATTCCATATCCTCCCCGTTTAAAGCCGGGTGACTCACTATGGTAAAGTCTGAAGGAGAGAACATGTGCAAGCAATTCAAGAAAACCAAGCCTAAGAAAAAACTAATGCGTCCTCTTTCCCAACCTTCGACCTCCCGCAGGTCGAAGAACAAGATCACTGCCACCTCCCAAGCACGATAAGAACGCCCATAGTCCGCAACCAGAAACCAACCATCGGAACGCCGCAAAAGTCCTATAAAACGCGACACTAGGGGCAGTGAAAGCAAGGGTTTATGGAGAAAGAAGAATAGGAAAGAATGAAGAGGAAATCAAGAGTGTTGTATATGTGAAGTCGGTACCCATTAAAAGCCATATAATGTTAATAAGAAAATGAATGAAAGACCGCATGTGCTGAGATGGTTGGTTGTGTGTTCCATGTTGTACTGTATGCGCAGCGGTTGATGGTGTTGGTGGGTTGTCGATGGGGGGGTTTTTTTGGATGCTGCAATTATTCGTTATCTGAATGACAGTCGGTCCCGTCGCCCATTTCTAGATCCGATCTATCGTCGACGTCGTAGCCTTGGGGGTTTTTGAACTGTCTTGATTTACGACTGAGAGTTGTGCTAGCTGTTTAACCACGCGAAGCAGATTCAGAAGCGTTGTCGAAGTCGGTGGGGGTTTCGTCACGAGATGGAGTTTCAAAGGCATCGCCGCGGCGTGCGGAGGTGTTGGTTGCAGGAGATGACTTGGCAATAGATGCGGTATCATCTGCAGTCTCTTCGGCATCCTCATTGGCAGACTGCGTATTCGAGTCTTCATCATCATCCTTTGCTGGATGCTCTCCCCGAGTGCGGTTCTCATCTAAGAGGTCCTCCACGCTCCCCTCCAACACTTCCTTAAACATTCCATCTGCGGTGTTAAGGACATTCAAGATATCCTTCACGACTCGCTCCGCCTTAGGGATGATTGTGCCTTGTGGAAGATGAGCACCACCAATAGTTGTCATGTAGTCCTTCCTCATCTGTTGAAAGATCTCATCCGTCTTGTTGGACATCTGCTCCTCAACGTCTCTGCACATCGATACGAGGCACGCCTTCACCGTCTCGGTGGCCCTGTTGAACATCTGGTGACGTTCTCGTTCAACATGGTTTGCCATTGCATTTTTTATTCTCACAAACATCCCCGCACCTAGAAGGTGAAGACATGTTAGCGAGAGATAGCTGGAATTCTGTAATACAATGTCTTACCAGATTCGTTAGACGCGTAGGTATAGACCGCAGACATGGCTGCGGCTATCACAGGAGTGAAGCTTCGATTCGCCTCGCGCTGCTGTTCAGTAATAATTCCCACCATCGCAACGGCAAGATTGGCAAATATTTGCTCGTAGACTTGTAGTTGATTTGCCAGCATATTAAGACTAACAGTGCTCGCACCATGCAGACGAGCACGGGCTTCCACGGCTTGGTGAAAGGATCTTAGACGATTTCCAGAAGCCGTCGTGTAATTTTGCAACGCATGAGGTAGACGACGTTGAAATGCTCGTTCCCAGCCAGTCGCTAAGTGCTTGGTTATTGGTTCGTTTCTGAAGTTATTCTGTGAGACATGGCATTCAACCAAATGAGGAAAGCATTCCCTTACAATTCTGCATTGAAATCTCGGGGGCCACTTTTGCCTGAGTATGTTCCAGATCGACGCACGGTTGCTTTGTATGTCATGAAATGGAGTCCGCCACTATCCCGATGAGCGCCCCAGCCGTTGGCTGTAGGAAGGGCATTTCTCATTGCCTCTTCGACAGCAACGTCATATTTATCGTAGATGTTCTCAGCGATGTTGTCTTTGATGTCATTGACACAAGTTGTGACTGCGTTTTCCAAATCCTGTGTGCGAGACGAAATCTGATTAGCTTCAAAAGTTCGAGGACAAAGCAGTCATCCAATCAGAAGCGCAAAAGAATCTCTTACTTTCTCCAACTCCTCCAGCTTTTTACGAAGGTAGTGGGATTCCTTCTGTTTATCTGCATCCGAGAGTTTCAAACTCGTCCCATCCTTCGAGGACCATAGTATGAGAGAATTTAGCAGCTGGCTTAGACTGTTTAAGTAGCTTCGACAACTCTGGGCTCTACCTGCTTCGGTTAATTTCTTGCAATGCGCTTGCAATTGTGGAATCTATCTCTGTTAGCTAAGATACAGAGGCACGCATTCACAAACCCACCTCAGTCTCTTTCACTGTCTTGAAGCCAGGGACAGGCTCGTCTTTTTTCAGACGCCCACACAATTTTTGATACGCACGACTGCTTACACAGAATACTGGCAAAGAGCGCGCGACTTGATCGTAGTCCCGAATATCCTCGTCCGGATTAAAGTTCATTTCGTCTTCTTCTATTGCATTTTCTTGGTCGAGCTCTTTGATTCCAGCAGCGAAATCCTGCTGAATAGCGCCCTTAGAATACTCGTTGCGGCCCGCGATGCATATGGCATTTATCTCGGCCCTAACAGCCGCTTGATTTTGCTTGAGCGCATCAATTTTCGTTTGGGTAGTCTTTATCTTTTCATCAAGACCAACACGTTGCCTCCGAGCATTCTTCTTGGCGGCTTTAAGTTCTTCAATCTTGTCTCGCACCTGATCTTTGGTCAGAGGCTCTCGATCTTTCAACGCCTCTTGAGACACTTCCTCGGTCGAAGAGTTTGTTTCACTACAGCTGTCAGATTCATCGGAATCACTCCAATTCCGCTTCTTGCGCTGCTTCTCCTTGGAAGAATTTCGCTTTCGCTTCTCCGCCTTTTTTTTAGGCGCGTACACCTTTTTGCCGTCTTCAACATCGTCTTGGATTGTCTGCCAAAGCTCTATATCATCATCGGCTTGCTCATAAAGGTCCTTGTAGATATCCTTAGAATCTCGTAAATTGTTAACTTCCTCCTGCAACTGCTTGATTTGATGCTGAAGTTGTTGGTTTTGATCTTCGAACTTGGAGACTTCTTCGTCGAGACCCAAGCTATCAATTGCCTCCGTAATCGAGATATCGTCCGTCTTTGAGCATATGAATGTAACGTTGGAGTATGTACCGTCGTATTTGAGTTGCCGTTTGAAAGATTCGCCCAGAAGGGACTTGGCGGCCTTATCATCGACAGCACGATTTATGGGGGCGACAATCCAGAGACCGGTGCATTGTTTCATATAACCCTGAGCAACTGCAGCTCTAGCTGCGTTCGAGTCGTGAACTCCGGGTAGATCGACAATCACGGCACCTGTAGAGAGCGCCGCAGATTTGGTGTAGATTTTGACGACTTTGATCAGCGGCCAGTATTCCATTTGCTTTTTATCCTTTTTATCCCTTTTCTTTTCATTCCGGGTGTTCTTCTCCTTGCTGTCGACATAGCGTTGGAGGCGTTTGTAGAATAGGCCCGGCTGAGACTCAAATATCTTCTTAGTCGTTCCGAGGACATTCAAAACTGTCAAATCTTTCATAAGAGACTTGACGTTGGTGTTTGCAAGCATTTCCTTGGTTTTCTGGGGATACACTGCTTTGAATTTGGCCCACGCAATTCCGGCCTCGCTGTCTGGGTCGGTGCACTCCCTTGAGACTTGGCCATTGGAATCTAGAAGATCCCTCAGCAGGGTACCAAGCTCCCTCTCCCAGTCCTCTCGAGAAATGAATTCGATCTCCGCGCGATATTTTGAGTGTTCGTCCTTGCTATTGTTCCAGGACATTTCCGTGACAACAGCAGTGCAGGCACGCATGCAATTGGTTGGGACTAGTCGCTCTTCATCGAGAAGAGCATTGATGACGCTGCTCTTTCCAGCTCCAGTATTACCAACAACGCCAACTACAGTTCTCTTATAAGCATCAAGTCTCTGCAGATTTTCGACCATGGTGATCCACTGCCGAGCATCCTCGCTGTCATTAACATGATCTAACAAGCGCAGCCTCAAGGCGTCAAGAAAAGCCTTGGCCTTTTGAACTCCCGCCTCAAGCTTTTCGGGTGTGGTGTCAGCCATAAGCTTCTGGAGATGCTCAGTCTTCAACATTTTCTCCTCTGGCTGATATGAGACCTCATCTGGGCTAGTATCCTTCATAGGCGCATCTCCGTCTTCGTCTTCATCCTTATACTCTGTATCAGTATTCTTTTGAATTGGCGTTGGGTAGTCAACTTCTTTCTCGGCCTTCATACTTGAGGAGCTCGTGGCCAGGTCAACTCTATTGGAAAGAGGAGTGGTAGAAGTTCGGATGTTTCCACCTGAATATGGACCGTCCAAATTCAGAGTGTGCGAGGCGGGCGCGGTTATGAATGGTTGAAGTCTTCCTGTTGACTGAAACGTCGTTGGCTGAAGCCTCTTAGGGTTTTCGTGTGGTGATGCCGTCTTCGACGCAGATGGCTCGCGCTTGATGGATTGGCCTTCGAATGGCAACGAGCAATCGCTCAGAGGGTGTGGTAGAGGTTTTGCAACGTCCGCAGAAACAGTTGAAGACTCCGAGATCAGTTGGCGGTTCACAGGCTGAAGCGGCATGCGCACACGATCTCTATTGTCCATTGACGATGGTTCAATCGCGCGGAGAATAATCACATTGTCGTTGTAGAAATTGAGATGTGCAAGTGTGGCGGTCGGGGATGAAATTTCATCCCAAAGCTTCAGAACGATTGAGACTGAGGGGTACTTCTTCGAGTACTCATTGTGGATTGTTTGAATGGTAATTTTCTGCGTTAATGGTGTCAGTATGGCTCCTACCACGGCCGTTAAAGTAGCATAAACTGACAGAGTGCGCTTTTATCCATAAAAAGTCAATTTCCTGCAAAATGTCATCGGGTACGACGTGATGGAATAGAACGCCCACCCAATAACGCTTCGCAGGAAGTTGTTGATCCGGTTTTAAGAGCTTCGCCTTCTCGTGAAATTCGGCCGCGTTCATTGTCGCGTCAGGACAAGCTTCTTTCTATAGCAGTTGTTCTGCAGTGCTATTTAGGACGAGATGACCAGCGACTAAAACCAGTGACTAGAGAAGTCAAAGTAGTCGCCAGGGTCTACCAGAGGGCGTCTGCTATAGTGAAGTTGGTGGGTGAGTTCACGGTTGGGATCAATGAGGCACCGAATGTAGGAGTTATGGGGAGGATGATGACGATTGTGTTCTACAGCCCATGCAATGAGCATGAAGCTCTAGATATAGATGGCCTGTATTAATTGGCCAATGGAGGAGGGTATTGATGCACAAATGATGGCGCCGGCGGAGTGTCTTGGTGTTGGTGTTCGGGCGCGTATCGTGGGGGCAAGCGAGTCAACACTCATTATGTTTGGAGCTTGGTCCTCAACGCGAAGTCATCTGTTTCTTGGCGCCGGTCAAGGTCGTGAACGCCAAAGGGTCGTGTGCTCAAGTCCACTTCAACTTACCATCCATATCAGACACGACTACTAGAAACTCACTGATGTTTCTTAGGTGGACCTGTTGAATTAATCATGTCCTAAAGAGGACTGCAGGTCTGGACGGCGAGGGCCATCCCCAGCTTCTACGTAGATTTGCACGCGTGCACCGGAATCATCGACCAACACTGATATTCCCATCATCCCGATATGATTGTTGGCTATTACCTCCATCTCTCGACGTTAACTATTGCAGGATGCAAACATCGAGCTTTCAGACTGGATATCAATCAAGCCGGCCGACCTTCCATATCCAAATCATTTCATCTCGATGAAATCTTAATCACATATGAAGCCAACATCCTTCACGATGTGGTCATCGGTATTTCTTTCATTTCCCCAAGCGTTTTCGGTCTCAGTGTGCTTCTATTTTGGCAACACTCCTGTATCAGAAATTCTTTATGTTGGATTGGTCTTTGTTAATCCCTGAGACTCCCTTTATGTACCAACATGGTACGATGACAATGTCATGGATTTTAAATCTTTCTTTTTCTTTGTATAGCTTCTCAAAGACGGTAATTTCCGTCTCGAAGTTTCCCTATATCTCTCATAAGTTTGCGTGCTTTTTACGGGCTATAATCTTTCACCAAACACTGAACATCTCAGAATCGGCTGGCACAACTCACTTATCGCTATGTGTAAAACGGCCCGCACAGACCATGACTCCCATGCTCGGGCACCGCTCAAGCTTATCTCAGTCGCCAATACTAAAGATCGTTATCATCTTCTCAACGATCCTTCCGTTCCTCGACCCAACCTAAACAACCCCCTCCACCCAGTCTTCCGTCAAGCAAACTTTACGAATAGCAGCTCATCGTTGTATTACAAGATGCAGCCAGCACTCCGGCTTGCGTCAATGTTTCTCAACTCGGATTCAATGCTCGAATGGTTTGTACGCCCTGCTTTTGGAAAGCCACTAACAGACTTACAATCTGGAAAGGTGTTTTTATCCGACCCTAACCAGTCATCTAAACACATGGAAGAAATGATTGCCGACGTTCGCGTAGCACTCATATGTCTCTCGTATTGTGTCCAATTCCAATTCGTCGAAGACTTATACTGCTATGCCTTGACACAGAAAGACAATCGAAGGTGTTTTCGGTTTCCTCACTGGACTCCAATCTTTACATCCACTCACCCAACTGTAATACAAATCCGCGGCATGTCTAAAAGCTTCCTTGAAACGGACTACGAATCCAGCAGCCTTTGCGACAGGTTGCGCTTTGACTTTTTGCTCGCAACCACCATCATTCATGAGCTGACACACGCATTCGGTATTATGCGAAGAGGCGACCTCAAAGAGCCGTTCTATCATCTATCAGATCCGCAGGCAGAGCTGGGGTGGTCGTGGGAAGAATTTGCTCTAGGTGGTATCTTCAATCCTTTCGATCGAGCGTCGGCTCGCATCTCGTTCTTAATGCGGAAGGTATGGCTTTCTGATGAGGTTGCATATGGTTCTGGAGGTAAGGAATGGACCGCAGTGCCCATGTCCTGGATCGCTCAGTGGTTTCAGATATCGACTTGGTCAAAGATCGCGAAGGATGGACCTAGAGTCATTGATCCGCCGTCTTCAGGATTGAGGATAAGATGCTCTGGTGAAGGGTACTTTACAATCTTTGCGGACAACTCCAGTGCCATAAAAGATATCCAGAAGCTGAAGATGAAGGTTGCAACGCTTGCGTGCCATCTACCTATGCCTACAGCAGCACACGCAATTATGAGCACAACCACAGTACAGACGGCCAATAAGCCTACAAAAATAACTCGGGATAAGAACCCAAATATCGTTTCGATGACATGCCGAGTCGCTGAGGTTGTAGATCGAGTCGGCAATAGTGCCGCCGTGGAACTGGCTGTGGCACCAATTCCTGTGAAGGTCCTCAAACGGCCCCTTCCAACTAATGTCGACGACTCCGATATCGATTCTCAGAAATTTGAGACGCATCCAAGACGGAAGAGGGTAAAAGTCTGAAGGTGTGGACGCACACAATCCATGATTCATCCCCAATCCTAGAATCCCGCCATCCTGATTTCTCATCCCGGCGGCCATCTAATAATAACCGGGCTAATTCAGCGGCATACAATATGTGCTCGCGACAGCAGGTGAGTCCCAAAATGAGCATGCCTCCGGCTAGCCCGGCATGCCTACACTAGCGTAATTCTAACTTCTATTTTCTCTGTTCAATCGTACTGTTGCATTTTTGAAGCCTATGCAAAAGGATGTTCCTTCGTAAGATCAATTAGCTTCATGTATCAACAAGTCCGTTTTCCTCTAGGAGCACTTCGATTTTCTATGAGGAATAATGCCTAACTTTCCCCATTCGTGTTCGATTCGTGCCGCTCGGACTGCTACTCTCCCATTCCAGCATTGCCCCCAATTTCTGACTTCGCGTACCTTACACTTCATGATTCATCCCTTGCCATCCTTTCAAAATTTCACACTTATGTTTTCACATTCATACGCCCAGAAAAAAACAGGCCCCAAAATTGTAAACATCCAACCTCGTCGGCAATTGAAAGCCTGATAAGTTAGGATGACTGTATCCTCGTCCCGTCCCGCCTTACATGCGTACAAAGTACATGGCCATCTCACATCACCCAACCGACTACCCCAACGCTCATTGGCAACGAGATTTAATCTCACACTTACGATTCCCTTACCAATGAAATGGTAATAGTATTACATCAACCCACAACCTTGCCTTTCCGCTTCACGTTTCCTTGGACTGGAACTATCGAAAACCCGCCTTCCATTTTTCGGATAATATACTACAGCAGCGAGACCATACGGCCGTTAAAGCTCTTGCCCCCTCTATATTCGGCGATTGTGCTTGGGAGGGTTGGAAGAATATGAAGCATCCCGTTATTCTGAATCTAGCTACAATTTAGATGGAGTCACTGTCATTCGTTTTGGACGCCAACCCGGTGAAATTCAGGGCCTTTTTTCCTTTTTGGGCGCATGTGCCTGGGGCCGTGGTAGTGAACAGACTTAGTTGAATCTGGAATTTCTAGGTAATATCGCTTATATGCGGCTCTCTTGGCGCAGGATTGTCAGTCTTTTGAGGTGACGGCGAGCTCCTTTCCCAGGACAACAATGAGAGTTCTATGATAGCCATCGAGCAAATGCATAACGCGTCGCGACAATCCGTCTCAATCATACCATCAACAAGCCTTCAACTCCAGCACCGTAAGTATAGCTAGCATTACGCTTCAAACTCGACATTCCAACCACTTAGCAGGGAAGAAGGTGCTCCTGCCAAGCAGGGCCGACACGCCGGCCTATCAATCCTACAAATACGCAGCTCAGCCTAACTATAGACTTTATCATTTCGACAGAATCCATGCAGTATTCCGACTCTCCCCGCGACTCTCCCCACCGATCAGTGCAACGCGGCCGAACCGCAATGCCATCTACTTTGCGAGCACACGATCACGTCCGGCTCGGTCGACCACGCCATCCTATTCTTACCCCTCCGCTCGCATCGGGACTGCTCCACGACGTAGTCCAGCCTGATATCTCTTAATACCGCGCATCCGATCCTAAGCCACTAAACCCCCCCTCCCCCCAACCCAAACCACCACCCCCAGAATGCTAACTCCGTCATCAACCTTTTTAACAGCATCGTGATTCGTGACCAGATAAGTGAGTTTTTTTTTTATTTATCCGCAACGTGCCCCCTATCCCAGCTCTGCGGCCCCAGTCGCCGGATCGCACCGTATAAGAGACCATGTCCTGGAGAACGCACGCTGTTCCCCGCGTAGATCATGCATGTCAGACTCCGATCTTTCTCCTGATCGAGCTGGACCCGCATGCCGGGGAGTTTTATTCCTGACGCGTGCAAATTGCCCGGCGGCGGTTGTGTGGAGTCCTGGAGTGGCGCTAGAAATAGACATAGAAAGGTGGAAGGTTTGGCATGGGCGGGGTAGCGTGGGGATCCGAGTTTGGAACGAGAGAGAGAGAGAGAGAGAGAGAGAGAGAGAGAGTGTGTGTGT
>KV745384.1:0-20253 GCA_001692735.1 Lepidopterella palustris CBS 459.81
AGTAGGTTAGTTATAAGGTTATAAAGTTAGTCTAACTTATTACTAAGTATAATTTATATTATAAAGCTAGGCCGTACTATTTAAGTAACTACTTAATAGTAGAATAATATTAAACTAAGTTTAACTAAAGAATAATAGTAGAAGCGCTGCTTAATATTAAAGACTAATAATAAAAGTACTTTACTTAACTCTAGGGTTAAAAAAGTAAGAACAAGTTAAGTATAAAAAACTAGGAAATAGTAAGAGATTTATTCTCCTTAAGTATTCTAAGCCCTTTATTCTTTAATTAGTATAATTAGTATATTGGCGCCCGCTAAGCTACTAAGTATACTAATTATATTATATAACCTATATAATAACCCCTATTATTTTTATAGTCCCTTAGGCCCTTTTAGTAAAGGCTTTACTAGTTGCATTTTAGACTAATTCTATAAGAGCTATTTTAAGTATTCTATTATCTATTTAACTATTATATTCTTTTAATTTTAGTTAGTCGTAATACCTATAAATACCTATAAACTCCTATACTAATAAAATTATATTATACTTTTATAGCTCTTACCGGCTTTATAGGCACCTATATAGCTTTATAGCTAATAGCTAAGGCGGATAGATATATCTTAATATTATTACTAGGATACTTTATTTTGCTAGGACGTTCGACCCCTCTAGATATAAAAGGGGACTTAGAGGGCTTTCCGAATCTTTAAATAGGGGCGCACGTACTATACCGGCGATATTAATATTAACTAGAATAGGTAAATAAAATAAACAGCTTTTAATTAATCCCGTTTTTTGGCGTATTTAGAGTTAAAATAAGGTATAAGATACAGTGTAGAAGTTCTGTAGATATTTTTAAGAGAAGAAAATTAAGTTGTATATAATAGACGCCTATTTCTCCTTAGACCCTTCTTTAGGAATTCTTCTTGGTGTTTTCTATTGGCTCGCCTACTAGCCCCAATTTAAAAGGAGTAGCGCTAGCGCTCTAATTGGTCCACAAATGTGCAGGAGTTTAATTCCTAACACGGAGGGTCTGATTTATAAGATAAGGCTGATTCTCTTTTCCCTGCATGTATTAAGCCACAATAAAATCTTAACAAAGTTACTAGAAAAGGTTTAGTCGTAGCATAATTAACGGTATTTATGCAGCCACCTAATTTACCACTCAGATCAAACCAAATCTTTTCAAGGAGATTGCAAATTTTTATTGGCTTCATCCTGCCAAGATCTGAATAGCCTCTTCCCGTGACTGTGAGAAGCGTTGACTTTGCCACGCTACGCGAGTAAACATAGTTTAGAATTATCACTTAATTATAGGGGAGAAAGCCGTCGACTTTTCGTTCGCATGCCGACTGGTGTACATGACCTCTTTGTTGATGGTGTTGAGGACGCGATTCGAAGTCAGCTGAAGGTGATTCGCATATATATTTTCCAGTCAATGCTGCTCCGTCTAGCACGCAGTCGAAGTAAGAGCCGGGCACCTCTTTCTAACACGATGATGCACAATATCCGGGTATTAAAAACCGAAGTTCCATATTCCAACCTCACAGTCTCTCACTGGAATTGAGAAGAATTGCTTGCCAAAGGGTTTTCGCTAGACCCGGTAACCTATACTTCACGGGCTCCTCAATTGGTGGCAGCGCCAGATGTTGACGAAACAAGGCAAACGGGTCTATGCGCGACTGACGGCAAGCTCTCATCAACCTCCTTGGCTGCCTCCTTCCTGAGGCAAAGAGATTACCTCTTGCATCCAGGCACATCAGGGCTTTTTAGGTAAGCGAACGACTATGCCTTATTTTCAGTTTCCCAGAGCTTTAGAAAGTCGAGCATTCCCTGTCGCCTTAGAACGCCTCGTTCGGAAAGTGTTTGATAACCTCGAAGGCAAAACATGCCCTCTACGAGAGCGTGACTCCCTTGTGGGAGGGCATATTGGGGCTCCCTCCATGTGTTAATGCAAGAAACACCCAGGGATGCATATGTTCCTCCTGGTACTATTAATTGTCTCTTTTTCACTCGACCACTTCTTCGATTCTCGGATTCTTCAGTCACTCGTTTCTCCTTATTTTCCTGTGATATCTGCATTTGACTGGTCTAATAACCATGGATTCATTCCGAAGGTCTTTCGGTAAATCGACGGCTTCGAGTTTTGGGGTGGATCATTTCGAATCAGTTACTTGCAGTAACCACTGTCCTTCCAATACCCTGGACGACACCTACTCATTCGATTCTGAGCCTCCATTGCACTCAGATGCATGTGCATTCAATGGCGTAGCTTTGCATTTCAATCAACGTATGATTTCAGTACTTCCTTCACCCATATGAGATACCCATCAGACCGTGCGGAGAATATCCATCATAGATTCGCACCACGCGAGGCACCTTCTGGTACGCGTTTACTCATGCATTCATTTACATCATCTGATGCTAATTACGATTAGGTATTTCTGGCAACACCACACATTGTAATCCATCTTTACAAAATACGCCCTATAGTCACTCGCATTGTGCCACAGCATGTTCCCCAGCAGAGTCAACTGGGGGGAGTTTCTTTGCAGTCTCCCATCTCTTGCAGCCTCAGGAGCAGTACGAATCCAAGCATAACCAGTAGACGCTTGACGACGTCCACGGCAATCTCCTGCTCCACGACAATGTCAAGCCGGCAGGCCAATCTGCAGATCCGCTGCAAATATCCGAGAAGTGCCAAGGGTTCAAAATGAAGAACGACCGCCATCGCCATCAACAAAACCCACTGCCCGGAGAAACCTGAATAAAGTTCCCTATACATTTGTCTCCTTCTGCCTCATCTTCTTTGTACTAGGCCGATCTAGGTTTCGCCAGTAGAACCTTCTTAAAAGCTTCTAGCAATTTTGTTAAGTCGCTCCTAGGGTCCTAAGTTAAGGAAACAATTGTTTGAAGCGTAAAAGCGGAAAAAGCCATTAGAATCTCGCGACTTTGATAGAGGCTATACAATAAGGCACTAATCGGGAACAGATTATAATAATTGTGGAAAAGGCTAAGAAACAAATATTCTCGGATTGTGGTATAGAACATTTATCGAGGAACCGAGGGTGGGGTGGATTAAGTCACGGGAGCTCACTTTACGAACTGCGGGCCGCAGGTATACTTGATGGGAAAGAGACATTGGTTGACATGGCGAGTTTCGAAATATTGTAGGATTCAACCCTATTTCAGTACTTGAGTTTTGTCATCTATAAGTTCTGCCCAGTCGAAATAGCATCTTAGTCGAGACTTAATCCAGAAATTCCATGCGACGATAAGATTGAGGATGATTTTATTCGATTTGGGCTGCTTAACTTTATACAGTAACTGATGATGAAATGAATGTTGGCCAAGTAGTTCAAGCACCACTAACTTCGAGATTCGTTCCATCGATTCTGGTGTGCCATAGTCGAGAGCGCAGCCACAGGTCTCCGCCACTGTGTACACAAACCAGACATTATATGGGTGCTCTTGGTCACTGCAATCTATCTTGTGTAGCCTTGTCGCACCACCGTATGCACGTGGCAGAGCGATGGCGACCGCATTGGTACGAGACTGTTTCCCAATCGCACATAGCGTTGCTTTTCAAACCGCGTCAGCTGCCTTTAATAAGATTTGGGCGTATTGCTATAGGCGGCATCACCACAGCCTTTTAGCGAGATGCAAGATGGTGGTGAAAACAATAGAAAACGGAGCTGTAAAGAGACAGAGGCCTCCAGGATTACCTAATCATTTCCTCAATAACGTTGATCTCTATGCATCCCGCTACATGCCCAAAACGACAAAGTACCGTCTAATATATGTATTATTGTAATAGATTAGGTTGTGGCTGAGATGTATACACTTTCCTATAGCAATACCTTGATTCAGGTGGCGGGATGCATATATGTAGATCACGTTGCCCCTTTGTTTTATTTTCATTATTTGACACAAACAATACCTTTTTAACAGCGGAGGGGATAGATAACCATATCGAAAGCTAGCAGCGTGTCCATCAACCAGTGGAAACCTCAGCTCTGTCGACTAAAGATCGATTAATTCCTCATTCTGCACCACCAGGGGTAAGGCAGAGAATCTTGCAGCTGCCAAAGCATTCAACCACGCCCCAAGCCTGATCCCCGCCTTCGAAATCATATCGTCCACGATTGGGGCGGCTCCATCAAAGTAGTCGCCTCCAAGGTCATTCTGCTCAAGCCAGTCCGCCCCGTTCTTCAGCACATACGAGCAGATATAGGCATTGGCCTCGGTAGCCCAAGCCAACGCACAGGTCTGGGCCGCGCTGACATCAGTGCACTCGTCCACGGTCGTCAAACCCGTCGCTGAATTGCCCGAGAACAATGCATCCGCCCATTTTGCTGCGGCCGGTTGTATCTCGGCATCTTTGGCGGATTCCTTCAATCCAATGCGTTTGTGTAGGATTTCCTTGTCCCAGATGCCGTGCAGGTTAGTGTGGCTGCAACGGCTGTCGAAGCAGACCGGGATGCCATTGCCGCCGCGGTCCATGGCTTCCGTGTGGAGGGGCTGATGGATGTCGCCGATGAAGTGGATGATGTACTTCAGAGCTTCAGTTTGCTGGTCTGCATCGAGGCTTGCATCATTGACGCGGCCGGTCTGTATACAGAAGTTCAGATTAGATCAAGATTCGGCTATGTCAAAGTAAATGTCTAACGGACCATGTTCGCGATGGCGGAGACAACGCAACCAGGGTTTGCTTTGCAGTCTCGGCTATACTTAACGCCGCAAGTAGTCGGCGGGTCATCTTTGGCATCTACAAATCCCGGATTAGTATGTTATCCTTTTGCAAGTTTGATATCACGTCTTACCAATATAATGCCATTCTGCAGTAAAGGTGTATCCATGACGACGCTTGATAGTGTCCGCCCAGAGTGCAGCATCGGAGATGTCCTCGCCACCAAGCAGATTACTCACGAGCTGGGCTCCATCATTCGTAAGGTATTTCTGGGCGAGATAGGCAACGGTTCGGTGACCAAGATCACCCCAGCTGTAGACACCTTGAGCAGCAGAGAGAAGAAAGAAAAGATTGGCAGAACGCATTGTGGAGAGATGTTAGAACAATTGAAATATTAGGAGTGAGAGAAGACTTGAGCGCGGAGGAGGCCTGCGAAACCAAGAGCATAATATGATAGTACAGGATCCCGACCTTCTTATACATAATGAGCGGAGAATAGTCCTCTCGAGCTGACGATGGATCTCAGCTCCCTGTGCTCACCAGGGCTTTGAGCATGTGCGCCATGTTGCATATGTGGTTTTGCCCAGACAACAAGGCTGTCTATCTTACTCCGCATTGGCGAACACACCAAAAAGGGCGCCTGGAAAGGGGCTTGAGCTGAGCCGTCCCGCCCAGAACCGATCATACCACAACAGAGCCCTGATACCTTGATGCGATGGCTATTGCGTGTCTCGGTATTTCCGACTCTTGGGTTGCTGGGCAGTGTATTAATGAAGGGCCTGGGGTTTTTGAGACTACACAGCAGGTATGCAATTGTACAGGTAGAGTATTTGATAGGGAAGCTGAACACTGCAGGGAAGTTGAGCTGGTTAATCAGAATACTCAAAATGACAGATGTTACTTAATGGGGTTTTGCGCTTTGGTGCTCCACACGGGTCAACTCAAGTTCCCTGCAGTGTTGACATACAGTATGTACTCTGGGTCATGCCGTTTTTTTGATACAGAAGATGGCTGTGGAGACGCAAGGCGGATGGCCCGAGCCGAGAATGTGATGACTTGATGGCGCACGTGGTTCGCTTTGCGCGAACGAGTGGCGGACGCAACAGCTCAGCTTCAGCTCAGCTAGGCAATAGCCTAAGGCTTTAGATTCCTTCATGGAGGTTTCAGCTTTGAGTTGAAGCTGGACGGGGAAGCATAAAGACAAGAAATTAATGGTAGCTTGAGTGGTGACAGAGTATTGTACGGCATACAACACCACCAGCCACAGACTGGAACAATATTAGGACTCCAAAGACTGTGCGTAGCTTGGAGCGGTTGGGTGACCATATTATGGCCAATTGGAAGGACAAGGACGGCTACAGATGGACATTTAGGTATATGAAGGCAAGCTATGGAATTGCCTTGGCGAGCGACATTCAAAACAGGTCACTGGCAAGGACACAACCCGCCAATTTGGTCCGTCAGAACTCACTAAGAGATTCACGGAGGTGACTTGCCTATATAGACCCGCTGCCGGCTTATGATGCCCGTTGCATGGCTGCTGAAAGGAAAGCATTAACATTCGAGGAGGAGAAGGCCAAGGTGGAAGCCCGGCGGAAAAAGAGACAGGAAGCGTCTGAAGGAGGAAGAAGCTGCTAGAATTGCGCATAGAAAAGCCGTGAGTGAATTCAATAAGGCCTTAGGAATTAAGACGCCCAGATACAGGAAGTCGCGTTGAAAATTCCATAACATACTTTGCGCAGCTGTTCAGGCGTGCAGCTATTGAGGCGGCGGACCCCCTGCGCAGCAGGGGGTCTGGAAAGGGCCGGGTACAACCTCGTCCCATCCAAAATGCCATATCATCCTCTAGCTGCCCACAAACATGTTATATCCTTACGATTTTCACTTCTGAGTGCAACTTTGACGCCGTACACAGTCTCTATATTCTGTTGGCTTTCTACAATGACAGCCCCTATGGAAGGGTCCTCGGCAAAGCCAAGTTACTAGAAGTCATACATGTCCGACTTCCAACATACGATCTCCTCTTTGCCAAGAGTATCTGCAAAATACTGGCAAGATGACATACAGGTCTCTATGAACATCCAACGCGCATTTTCTTTGTTCCAAATCACAAGGATTTGCCCAAGCTTAAATTGAACCCGCTTCTCAAAAGACGATTCTTAATCGGATGGACCGAGCTACCCTATAAATGAGAGCAATACAATCCCTGACTGGTGTTATGGGTAGATTCCAAGGCAGGTTGCGGCGACAGGTTGCGCCGTGGTGGATATTGGACCCCTACACATTTATGCAATTGGAGAGGTTGGGAAACCTGGGAGTCTTCAAATCGTACGTTCCGCGATTGGTTTGATTGATTTCTCATCCCCTATCGACTCATATATGGTTATCGGGAACACGATCAAGATGACTGTGGAACACATTTTGGTAAAACTCGATCAATGGGATCTGATCTCCGAACGAATGAATACGCCTTGCGAAGTAATGGATGCACACTTCCTCGAACTGGGTATATATAAGTTCGTGCAGCAATATACCAACTTTCTGCTTGGATCTGTCATGGCCCTCATCGTGCTGTAAGCATACTCCCAGCCAGGATGGGTCCAGTTGAGCCTTGTACTTCACACCACAATCAGCCCCAGGCCTTTAGTTCTCTCACCCATTCCGCCCACGTCTCAATCCTCTTCCAAAATAACTCCCTCGTACCGGCAAAGTTATGCATATGGCCCATCCGTGGACAAACAAACAGATCCACCGACGACGCCGAAAGGTATGCCCTCGGCTCACCCTTCAGATCAGCAATAACATCACGCTCACCCACCGCAACCAGCACCGGCGATACTATAGCTGCGGCTTCCGGCGCTACAGCTCCAGGCGTGAGGCAGGACTTCGCGGTCGCAACTGGAGCCGTCAGTGAAGCCCACGGGAGAGAGTTCTCGGAACCAGTACGCTGCCCGGCAGCATCCATGGCGTTTGGGTTGAAGCGTTTGAAATCGGCGACGATGAGGTCAGGCGAAACGTCGTCATAGTGGAAACACCAAGCCATAGACATACCAGAGTTGGCTCCTGGCTCCATGACTCCGACGTACTTTTCCAGCGCGCGGTGATTGAGTATCGCCGGTGGTATATGCTGCGACTGCGACACCCACGGAGCCACCATTGGCAATTCTCCCGGCCGGGTTGGAACATGTGTGTGTACAGCGCTAAAGCCTAGAGCAGCGATGCCGTCGTAGCAATGGTAGCGACCTTGTTGGATGATTGTCAGACAGCCACCCATGCTCTGCCCGATACCAATAGTAACCGGAGCCTCGATCTTAGGATATCCCTCCACCACACCTCCCTTTGCTAGCCTTGCAAGCACTTCCTGCTCCGCGTAGTGGTTCGCTGCGGCGACCGGCGTATAGGTCAGCTTGTCGCCGTCGTGCAAACTGCTCTCGCCAACTCCGAGGTGATCGACCGACACAAAGATCCAGCCGCGCTCTGCATGCCATACTGCTTGCGCTCCTTGTGTTTCTTTGGTGGGTCCTGGGAGATCGTGTGTGTAGTATTTGCGGCAGTATGCACCACCGGGCTTCGCGAAGCAGACGATGGGGTTGGTGGATAATTTCTCTGGAGCAGGCAGGTGTATTGTTACGGCAATGTGAGCTTTCTCGCCGAAGAAATCTGAGATGTCTTTTGTCACATCTAAGTTCAAATCTACGGTCTGTACGGATTTCGTCTTGTGTGAACCTGAAATTTTAGAAGTGTTAGACCACATGATGTACCACAGAGTGACCAACTTTCCACGTCAGATACTGTATGTAAAAGAAGCGGCTGGTTACGCAAATTGACTCCTCTTCGCAATATCAATTTCCCTGGGAATGTCTTCCTTATATGCTTCCGAGAAGCAATTAATGTGTAAAGCGTGCACGTGATATACTCGGAAATGATAACCTTGGAACTTCCGAGCCGGTGTTTACTTCTATTACCCGATCTAGCTATCTTTTGATTTATATCCGTTCTGCCCGCCTTGACATCCATCTTTTCAATAAATTCCGAGCTCTTGGATGACAGCAATATCAGCTCCAATGAACATTCTTTACTGCAAAAGAGCCATTCTACTCGAGCTCGGCACTAGAATACTTGTCGATTATAAGAATTTATTTGGCTTCACACTGCATCAATGGAAATCAATCTCCCAGTAGTAGTGGTGTTTAGTTCTAGAGTTTCGCCTGTCCATTTTGATTAAATATCATCGTACGCATGGCGGGCCCTCAACATTTGACACACTTCAAAATTCAATGGTCTATTCTTTAGCATTTCAATCCAAGTTGGTTGCTTCAAGACGCCATGCAAAGATGCAGCATTGTAGCACTGGGATCCGGATCCAAACCCTTATCCGGATCCAGGCAACGAAGTCCAGATCCAACGTTCACCTCGATCTGCGACTGGAGGATGGGATCCTGATTCGGACGCTGCCTGCAGAAATTGAAACCCACAAATTGGGGATTTTCGTGGTTGTGCCGTATGCGATCAAATCTGACATTTCGGCATGACATAGTGTGTTCAACCAATAATATTCATCACAGGGAGATCTCGTATTTTATACGGCCCAGTGGGGCTGTGTAACATAGACCCGATTTTAGTGGCACGCCCGACCTCCCTTCCCCACCACCCTGGATTGCGCTCTCCACGCATTTGTTGAAGTGAAAATCGGTTGTCCCATCCTCAACTCGCGCTCACTCTGAGGTGCGATGGAGACGGCCAACGAGTCACGATATGATTGCTCCACTCTTTAACTCTCTATGATTACTCCCGCAATAGAACCATGGCTAGCGGCAAGCAATACGGCTTCAACGGCAACCAGGATGTGTACGGCATCGGCATTCGAGTCGGATACTACACGCAGGCTTTGTCTGTATGGGCAGCAAACCGCTTCTTGCCGGAAGAGGCCCCCTTCTTGCAGTCCGTCAATATACTCTTCATGACTGCAATGATTCTTGGCATCGCATTTCTTTGCCGGGAGCCGTCCAACACCTACGCTGTGGAGCCGTTTCTTCTCATCCAGATCACGTACCTAGTCGCTTATATCGGCACCAACACGCACGGCAGAAGTCTGCGATGCTCCAACGATCACCGTCCTGATGGATTTCCGTGGGCTGCTCCAGTGAAGGCCCAGCTAATGCAAGGAATCTGTTTTATCGGCCTGGATGCATTTAGTATCTGGTTCTGGTTCGTCGGAATGGATCAAATGAAACAAACAATGACTCCGAAGAACACAACCACTGTGTACTGGCTGTACACTTCCGGAAATCTCTTTGGTTGGGTGAGAATGGCGAATATGATTCTCTGCTTTCCTTGGATTCTTGGCCGATGTCTCCGCTTTTCTATCCATGCCGTTCGGGGTTTCCAGAATCATCAATTGGATAAGGTCACGAAAGAGGAGTTCATGATCGCACTTGAGATAGAATTGCGGAACGCCTTGAGACGGTGCGAGGATGGCTTCAATCCAGATCGCATGGGGCAAATCAACACCGGGAAGAAGTTGGACGAGGACGAAGAGGGAGTATCTAGTTCAGCCGCTCACTACGGCACACAAGCCGGACAAGAAGTAGCTTTCCCGGAGCCGGCTACTGATAAGAGCGACGAATATACCCAAAAGCGTTCAGTCCGAGGTTCGATATCCTGTGGCGCCTCAGTTGATAGTATCAAATTGAACGAAGACCACGCTAGCTACTCGGGTCCAACAAGGGTTAATACGGTGAACCAAGATCAAGAAACTTTTTCCACGACTAATATGGGCAAGGATTTAAAAGAATTGACGGCTGTTGCTTCATTTGATACCTCTGCCTTCCAGAAACCACGCCAGCCACCTCGAACATCTCAAACCTTACCCTACGACCTGGATACCCTCATATCAGCTAACACTTACATCACACGCCTCTACCCACCGCCCTCCCCACTCCTGTGGCCAGCCCTCCGTCTCCCTTACACCGTCCTCACCCACCTCCGCAACCTTCCCCGGCTGGCCCCGCTCATCTATCACATCCCTACGCACCCCTCCTCAGATGCGCCCGGATGGAGGAGGGTAAGGGCATTGTTTATAGAGATAGTCCGAAGCGTAACGCCGCAACTCCCCCACCTCCTAACCTTCGTACCGAGCTCGTACTCACATCCCCCGCTGAGTACATGGCCCGCCCTCGCTCAACTAGTCCTGACGTATCCAACGAAATCCATGCCTGCTCCACTAGCGATTGGCATCGTACAGCGCATGTATCTAACGTCGCGCCCGCCACCACCCCCTCCCCGGAAGGCCATCATCGGCGATGCTATCATGACGGCATCGATGTTTCTTCAGTTACTGATCTCGACCGAGCTTACGATCCAGTGGAATTACATTCTTGGAGTTCAGAGCTTGATGTCCGTTGGGCAGCTTATTCCGTTCAGTCTGGGCGTGGGTGCATTGGTGAAGGTGGCGTGGGGTGCTGTGTTTGCGGGAGAATACGAGGGGTGTGGGCTGTTGTGCAGTGAGTCGAAGAAAAGGAGGGAGTGGGAGACAGTGTCGCAGCTGTTCTTTGAACTTGTGGAGAGGCGGAGTATTCAGGCAAAAGCGGCAAATGGAGTGAGGAAGGAGGAGGAAATGTCTGTATAGAGTAAAAGAACAAACTAATAATAGAAACACTGCGCATTCAAGAAAATGCGCGCGTTTTACTAATGGTTGGTGGCACGTTTTGCGGGATACAGCACGGCGTTCAAATGCGTTGTTATACACATTGGGAATTCTAATTGCCTATTCGCTATGGCACTTGCAGGTTGCGCGCCTGATCATGACAAGGGTATGTCAGACTGCGCCAAGTTTCAGCCTATCAGATAACAGGAAATCTTGGTTGCAGTTTCGACATTCAATCCCACATCCACTGTGCAGCAATCGCGGCTGTGCAAATACACTGGCAATACGAATGCTCAAATCCAGAACGTCATGACGATGCCATGCAAAATGTGGAACCGACCTTGGAATTCGTCGTCCACAATTCAGCATTCAGCCACGATCGAAGACGCTGGTTCGGATTTGGAAACTCATTCGGCGACCACAAGGCAGTATCCAATCATGACTGGAGACACATATTTGGAAACCCATTCAACGACCACAAGCCAACACCCAGCCATGTCTGGAGACACTCGTTTGGCGAACCATGCTCAGATGACAAGGAGTATAGAGAGCAGTTCTCAAAAGATTAGAAAGCATTCCACGGCGAAATGAAGCCAAAATTGCGACGCGATCTAGTGATGATGAAAATTGTAGATATTGTCACGAGACCACCGTCAATTGATACATGCGAGATCTTGCAAGAGACATACAGAGACGCGGTGAGACAGGTAGGACAGGTTCTATGCGAACGATGGTAGGTAATATTTAGCTTTCTGTCCCTCCTTTGAATCACGCTGAATATGGCCAGGTTTCTTTATCCTACCGGGTGCTCATACCCGCCGTCAATGATTGATTCTTACGGAAAGGATTATGTGCTAAATGCGCAAGGCATTTTCTACCATGACTCCTACTCCCAGGCTCTAGTAACCGGAAATCGAAAAGTCTGGGTCCCTAGCTTGGAAGATGTTGATTGGGAAGCCGACAGCGAGATTGGTCGGAGGGGCCGAGCTCAGACGGTGGCAAAGCATAGCAAGGAGAATGAAAGACGGCATAAAAGTGAGTACGCGTGGGAAGCGGATGCATGGTCCGACGTATTCGGCACCATGCGGAATGATGTCTACGTGGAAGCGTGAGTTACTGGCTCGGCATGAATGGTAGATTCTCAAATCTGACCCCAGTGATGCAGTGATAAACACGACTACATACGGAATAAACCAAACACCGACCCTGTAAAGTACACCTTCGGCCTCGCCACCTTCACCGAAAGGAATCCAATATCGATGCCTGGAGCAGCGAGTTTCGGCTCGACCGTCTGGAAAGACTGACGTTCCACCGAAAATGCGGGCCGCTCACCGCTCCAAAATAGGTCCAGGAGGATCTTGTATTCCCCTTTGCAGTTTACGAGGCGAAAGGCTGGAGTGGGGATTATCGAGAGGCGCGCAGGCAACTATGTTTAGGAGCCGCCACTTAGCTCGATATGCCTGACGATCTAGCTCGAAAACCTGGCCCCGTGGATTCAATCCAACCTTATCAAAAGTCGGCCAACTACCAGTACCAGGTATTTGCCTTGACGTCCTTTGCTGCTTACTGGCACCTATTGGTAGGATATCGGCGCACGCGGATGCAAGGACCAGAAGAGCATGGCAGCACAAAAGGGGTGAGTGATATGTGATATTGTATATGTAAGTCTCCTCGGCATTAACTCCAATTGGCCATCGTATAAGGCTGACTGGTTCGTACCTGCAGGTCTTCCAAAAAATATGGAGTGCTCGACTTTATTGATGAGAGGGCTGTCTGGGAACCTTTGTCCCTAATTGACCAGATTCATCTATGGGCCCTTACGGGTTTTCGGGATTTTGTCATGGAGCATCTCAGGCCTTGGCACGCGTTTTGCGATGAAAACCATCTTCCAAACTGGGATTCAGTCTATGATACTGGCCCCGAGCGGAAGCGGAGACGAACCTGCGATGAGACTGGAGCCTTGCCTATAGCGAGCTGGGTCAACATGTTGAGTGATAAACGCCAGCAACGGATTCAGGACAGAGCCAAATGTTTCCTTGCGAAAGCCACGATAGAGCATGAAATGTGGAAAGGCAAAGGGAAAGCAACGGATATAGAACGATTGAAATACGGATGGTTCGCAGCTGGCTGTCCCTCAACGTCAACTTTTCTCCACAGAGGGATTTTTAGATCATCTAAGAGACTTCCTCATGTATCCTGAAAGCCAATTGGCCCAGATAGAGGTGTGCATGAAGGAGCCGGAGCCAGAAGTGAGGCTACAGGGTGGCTCTGAGAACGCAATGCTACTATAGTGCATTGAGTCTGAAAGTAGCTAAAGGCTATCGATACGAATCAAGGTTAGCTAGTTCAGGCAAATATCGTAAGGTGTATTGATCAATTGTTGAGTGATCATGCATGACTATATAGTCCCTTAGAAAAGATTAAGCGTTTTACTAAGCATCTCCATCGCCTTACCAGAAATCTCTGTAATCTCCACACAAGAGTTGCTCACTAATCCCGTCGCTGCCCATGATGCTGCTTGCAGTAGCGCAGCCTCTATCAGTCAACAGTGGGGTCGTCTATATCCTATCAACACTAAGGGCAGGCAGTAAAGGCGACTTCAGCAAGATCAGTTCAACAGGAGCGTCAGAAGGCTTACGTCCCCCAACTAAACGTGCGCTTGCGGCTTCGGGTTTCAGGATGTATACCATACAAGTTCGTAACCGCGTGATTATTGGACACTGCGGTGATGTTGAAGACGGCACTGCCATAAAATATATCTATCCGATGAATATCCAAATGTTTCTGCCCCTGGTCATCTTAGACGATACAGAGAGAGTCTCCCCAAAGACACGCTCTCCAATCGCTTGGACGAAGATGATCGCGTCCTGAATCACCAATAGTGGCTTCGTGGATATGTCGGCTATCACGGCAAAGCTCAAGCGCCACCACAGGCCCAGTAATAGGAATATGATTGCTCTTCCTCGATAGTACACAGATAGGAACTTCCTGCTCTTTAGATCGACAGAGTTCTCTTCTTCCATATGTCAACACTTTCCTCAGCTGACAGGATTGTGCCATCAGTCCATCAGGCCTCTTGAGGCTATTCAGATTACGCTTCTTCGTTATAGCTCAGGGCCACATATCCCGCCATAGCCGTAGACTAGACGAGGCAATTGTCTAGGACATTTATGGGCACTATGTCTGTTGCAAAGCCGGGGTTCTCGTGGTCAGGGGGGCTATAAATGAGATCCTCTGTGGTTGTTCTTACACTGGTCAAGCCATCTGTGTACTAGAAGATAGGGAAACCTGATCTCCACTTTTCCGGAACTCTGCAGATGTGTAATAAACTACTCCGTTGGACGGACGCATCGTGGTCGCCGACGTTGACTTCCCCTCTAAGCTCCACCCAAGCAACCAATCCCTCATTAACACCCTTCATATCCTCTCCCGAAGCTTCACACCTCAGGGTCGACTCGTCGCTTCCCTTACACACCCTCACATACCCGCAATCAAGCTGATTCCTATCCACTCCTTCTCTCATATCCCCAGCGCCACTACACCCATAACTAGCGTCTTCCCCATCAATATAGAGATAATTCTTCTTCTTCGTCGGTTCTATCGTATGTTGCTGAAGATATAGAGAAAGAAGTTGCAAAGTAGACACTCTGGGTTCGAGCTCAGGTCCTCTAGGATTCCTAGCTCAATCGCGGGCTGCATTTGTATGGATCCGGAGTTCTTCAAGCGGCTCAGAATTCCTGACTCGTGGCAGCGACTGCAGGTATTTGCTCTCATGCTTGAGCCGGAACAGCCCGGGTCGTTAGGTGGATATTGGGGCCGAGGGAGCAGGGGAATCGCTGACATGTTATAGATTAGATGATTTATGTTCAGTTAGGCATTACCAGGGGCGTGGCAAGAGGCAAGTTGAGAGTTAGGGGCATGGAAAACTAAACCACGTCACAGTGGTACGTAACTTTGGAACAGTAATTAATTCAATAGAATATGCGGTTCAAAACGCCACATCTGGTAGGGCCACCAGAAGGCCCAGTTGCATACTCTTGAATTCTACTCTGGAATGGAGCTAACGGTATTTTGTGTATGAATCCATTATCTCCGATTTCGATGCCCCTACTCATGGCGCGAAAGTTCAGACTTAAAGTCGGGTCAATTTCAGCAGTGAAATAACCGTCATCTACGTACCGTGGCGAAGGATTCTACCGTCCTCCGCCCACTCTAAACCAGAATATTGACGAAGCGTCTTATTGACAACTCTCTAAATTCTCCCATCAACCAAATCCCAAATTCCAAAAATGCTTAACCAACCCGATTCTAATTCCCCCTATAACTTCGCCCTCGGCTTATGATTCTTCGCATCCCTCTTCGCCCACTCCTTGAGCACCTTCCTCTGAATCTTCCCACTCGCACTCTTCGGCACCTCCTCGATAAACACCGCACCACCGGTCAAATGTTTATGCTTCGCCACTCTCTCCGCCATCCATCTCTCAATATCCCATTCCGTAGACTTGCCGTTGTGCTCGTCCTTGATGACGATGTAGGCGCGTGGAAGTTCTTCGTGCTCCCTTTTGTTTATAAGTTAGCTTGATTAAAACTTGAGAGGGAAAGAGGTAGGGATGGAAATACATACACCTGCAACGCCACAACTGCAACATCAGCAACATGCTCATGCTCCAACAGCAACGCCTCCAACTCCGCCGGCGCAACCTGAAATCCCTTAACCTTAATAAGTTCCTTTTTCCGATCGACAATCCAATACCATCCCTTATGATCCCTCACCGCCACATCTCCAGTCCGCAAATACCCATCCTCATCAAACATCTCCGCAGTCGCCCTCTCATTTTTCCAATATCCTAGGCAAATATTCGGGCCCTTGACATGGATCTCGCCGCGATCGCCAACACCGGCTTCTTTACCGTCTTCGTCGATGAGTTTGATGCTGGCGTTGGGATCGATATAGCCGACGGAGCCACTGCGGTCGTCGAGGCCGCCGGGAACGTGGAGACAGGAGCACGTGACTTCTGTCATGCCCCACGTCTGCACGACTTTGAGTTTGAAGCGGTCCGAGACTTCGTTTTGAAGTTCCTTCGACAGGGGCGCGGCGCCGCAGAGGATATTTTTCAAGGAGCTGAGGTCATAGTTTGAGGTTTCGGGGCGTTTGGCCAGCATGACTAGGACTGGTGGCGCTGTTTGGATGTGCGTGACTTTGTGGTTCTGGATGTGCTGGAGGAACTTTGTGAAAGAGAATGAACGCATAAAGAAGCATGGTGTTAGCGTCCTAGCAGCCGCGACAATCGACCAGAGCTGGCCATAGGCGTGGTAGAGGGGGAGGAAGCCGAGCCAGCGCTCTGGAGGGCGGTTGGAGGGATGATAGGGCTGCTCGAGGTCGCGCATGTAGATGCTCTGTTCGACGTTCGCAATTACATTCTGGTGGCTGATCATGACGCCTTTGGGGAGACCTGTGGTGCCGGAGGAGTAGTTTAGGACCGCGACCGTGTTTATGGAGGCCTCCTTGTTGAGTGTTTTCCACCGCCATTTGTCTGCTGCCTCGACGGATCCGACCATTGATCGCCAGTCGCGGAAACCATGGATTGGCGGGGTTGGCTTGTCTGAGAAGAGGAATATGCGATCGCGGGGGAAGTTTGTTTTGGAGGATGCGCGGATGACGGTCGGGAGGAGACCAGGCTCTACGAGGATGACTTTGCAGCCTGTGTTTTGGATCTGGAATACCGTTTCTAGAGCACAATTAGCGTTTGAAGCACAACCGAGGCGTCTTCATGTCTTACCGTCAACTGTGTATGCTGGATTCGTTCCACTGAATATGAAGCCAGCACCAGATATCCCCAAATACGCGACCGGCACGAAGATATGGTTGTGCGAGTACACCATAACCACATCTCCCGCTTCCAGACCCATTCCCTGCAATCCCACAGCCAATCTCTTCACCCACAGCAGTAATTGCTTTGGTGAGAGCGAATGATGCGGTTCTTCAGCATCAATCCATATCGGCGTGTTTGACGGGCCTTTGCCCTCCGGGAAGAGGTAGGAGAGCAGGTCGGTGGGCGGGATGTCAATCTGGAAGGGAGAGTTCTGCGGCATACTGGCGACTTGGAGCAACAGCAACAGCCCCAGCAGTGGGTGTTTGGGCGGGCATGATGGCTTTTGAATGATTTGATAGATCTTTCATGAATGGCGGGGCATATCCAGTACGTCAACGGGTTCTTGACATGCCGCCTTGCCTCGGATGCTCTCCCAAATGTGGGGGAGCTTGGGGCACTTTGAGGAATTCCATCGGAATTTGTCATGGAGAACTCAACACCATACGCCTATATCCATCTACATCCAGTATAAACTTACCGTTTCCATTCCTAATACATTATAGCTTCGTATCGAGCAGAAATTCCGAGATGCCTTCATCCAATCGAATCGAGACCTTTTTATCCCGCCTATCCTCGGCCTGTGATGGGCCGACTAACATGCCTGACTTTACCTCTCCGTATCTACATATCTATGGCTGGAAGCTGCCTCGAGACCACAAAGGGTGCGACGTGTTGAATATTCCATCACGTGCCAAAACACCAAAAATCCTCAACCCAACCAGCAAACTCCATACTTTGAATAGTAATTTAAAATAAAAAAGAAAATAGAACTATAAGACGAAAGATTTCTTACAGGTATAACTCTTTGCTACTCTTATTTTATTAGGTTTTAGTTATTTTTTTTAATACTAGAGAGTAGAAGAATACCTTTCAGCCTTGCTTCGCTCTCGCTTCGCTCTCGCTAATGTCTTTTAGCCTTGGCTAGGTTTGAATCAGAAGGTTCCGCGGAGTTGCACGCGCTATTCCCTGTGCACGTTTTTCTTTTCTCTAAATCCTAATACATTATACCTATAAGTTACTAAGTAAAAATTATATTTCTATAAAGGAGTATTCTTTAATTATTAGCTTATTTAACTTTTTAGCTTTTTACTAATAATTTTTAAAAGCTTTATAAACTTAGTAACTATTAATTATTTTTCAATTATTTTTTATATACACTTTTTAAATTTATAAGAATAGGATATAAAAATTTTAGACTATTCTATAGTGGGCTTGTAATACGAAATTTGAAGAAGAAGGTTAATTTTAGTGTTGTAGTGTACAGAGAGCATAGGTGCACGTGCAACCGCGCCGTTGCGCGAGAGTGCGTTGGACACGCCAAAACTCAAACCCCGAATCCTCCATCTCAACTTTCTCATACAAATCCGTAGAATCGTTAAATTGTCATAGAGGAAAGAAGAAACGTGCACAAAAACGTGCCGGGCATTTCTATTATTCGCATAGCCTCCAGATGCCGAACCCTAAAGTATGTAGGAAGGTGGAGAATATCTTGATCGCTGCAAGTCGAACAGTTATGAAGCTATGTACTAAAGGTCATGTGATGTGATGACAGAGGAGGAATCCACCAGTCACCTCAGTTCAACAACAGGCCAACGTAATTCGTGCTAGTTGATATAGATTACAAATCATACTTTCAGTCACCGGCAAGTTTTCAGTATAGGGAAGGTAGGTATAAGTTTCAAGATATGCAAATACCTACACCAATCCCCAGATACGGATGTTAACTCAAGGTACGCAACAACCTCGGGACCCCTTCTAACACCCAGGTTCGCATTCATTGTCAATTCATGTCACCCTCCCTCCTCAGTAACCATCCACCGCCCCCACAAACTCCAATTCCTTATCGCCAATCTACGACTTCACCGTCCAGACCTGGATTCTTCTCTCCCAGCCCATTCTCCTGGACACAGTACGCTCCATTCCCCACGCATGACCCTGTGATTCTAAGATCTCTCGGCCACTCAAGTGAGCTAGGCTATCATCATACGTTATCAAGACGTTCTCAATCATGTTGCTAACCTAGGGCGCAGAATACCTCGCGATTGTCTGACCAGTGTGCACGTGGATAGGCCCCTGTGGGGCGTGTTCGATTATTCGTTTCACGGAGACGGGGTTTGAAAGGTCGAATGTAATTTAATATGGAGGAAGAATAAATCGAGGGCGGCTTGGGTCCGCTCTAAACGCAGGATAGTTAATTTTGGACTCCATTTTATGCTGTTAGTTAAGAACAAGCTTCAAGTAAGTCATTTATGAAGGACGTAATTAATTACTATATGCGGTGGTAGGATTATTCTTCTCTTCAACGCGCAGTCTTTAGCCCATTAAACCTCTATATCCACTCTAATACATCTCAGCCTTACAGCCGTTTACAGGTATTACCGCCTGTAGACTTTGGACTTTAGCCAGTTTTCCTAACCTATTTTGTCTTCCCCACCCCTTCCACCGCCACATAGCTCTTGTTAGATGTTGTCCTTTCTGACTCCTTTATCACCTGCGTGACATATGCAATTCCGTCATCAATTGCATAACCTGAGGAAAACTAGGAACACGAACCAACCGTCTTTAATTGAGAGATCCTATTCCGTTATGCCATAAACTAATCGTCAAACAGGGATTGATTTTCACAGAGAACATGTAGCCAAAACTCACTGCATATATCTTTCATTTCCTTTTTGTTACTCCAACGGGCATTGATCCCTCCTCCTGCAATATGCTCGAGATTTACAACCCCATGTCATAGAAGGCTTAGAAATGCCGCAAAATGGGGAATGTGGCACCATCTCGACCTTTCATTCCGCACGGCTTCCCTAACACCATCTCTCCTCGTTTAAAAACACCCCCCTCAGCGCCCAACACCATAGAAATGCAACTCAAACCCCGAACGCCACCTAATGGCATCCTCAAAAACCTTCCTCTCCTACCTCCTCCCCCTCCCTGCCCCACCCCCAGGCATCCCCGGCATCCCGCCCGCACCCCCCATCATCTTCATTAGCGCCCCCATATCCATACCCCCCATATCTGGCATGCCCCCTCCTCCTCCCCCT